>OZ005652.1:26314776-26394776 GCA_963930645.1 Salticus scenicus
AGAACATACAAAAATCGATTCTTACAGTTGAAAACACATAAACACATAAAGTGTTTTTAAAAAATTATTAAATTTACAAATACAACCATTCTATTGTTTACAAATGCACAATATTACTTTTATTTTATTTTATATTAAATATTAGCATTTTTGTTCTTAAGAATAATATTTAATTATTGAATTCGATTCTCAGAATTTTATTATTCGTTTTCCTCTATCACATGACTGAGCAGACGAAACTGGGAAGAGTCCATTGTTTCGTATTTCTAAAATAAATAAAACAAGTGAGTTTAAAAAATGAATGCTCTGGACGATATTCCTACATCTAGTAGTGACATCTAATGAACTTCTCTTTCGGAATTAGAAAGTTTAATTTTTCGCAGCCCATAGTAATCTAATATTGAACAAGAATCTTTTACAAACACATAAAAGTTTATCGAAACTTAGAAAGGATTTTCTGTTCTTTGGCAGGAATGGATTTTTCGATTAAACTTCCAGTTATCAAAAATTCAAACGTCTAATATGTTTTTGCTTCTGAAATAAATAAAAAAGGTGAGATGAATAAAGCGAATGATATGTGTAATATTTCTACAGTTGGCTGCAAAATTATTCGAGCTCTAGCCAATAATTCCTATATTTAAAAAGTACACTTAAGACTGTTTTGCTAAGTAAATCCTTGTCGAATCATGTTCTTAGACTAATTAAGAACATGACTCGACAAGGATTTATTTAACAAAGCTGTATTAAGTGTACTTTTTTTGGCAAGGATTATTGCTAGTGCTCGAATAATTTTGCAGCCGACTGTACATCTGGGAACGGCGTCCAATGAAGTTTCTACGAATTAAGAAAGTTTTTGCAGCCATTACTAATCAAGTAACGGCCGAAAATCTTCAGACACATAAAAGTTTTAGACACTTTAAAAGGACTTTCTGTGCTTTGAACGGAATGGATTTATCGATTAAACTTCTAATTATCAAAAATGCAAACATTAATGGGCTCTTCCCAGCGTTGTCTGCTCAAGTGATAAGGAAAAACAAAGAATCGAATTCAATTAAATATTGTTCTTAAGAACAAAAGTTATTTAATATAAAATAAAATAAAAGTAATATTGTGCATTTTTAAACAGTAGAGTAATTGTATTTGTAAATTTAATAATTTTTAAAAAACACTTTATGTGTTTATTTATTTTCATCTGTAAGAATCGATTTTTGTATGTTGTAGTGTAACTGTTAGATTAACTGATCTAAGAATAAATAATCACTGAGCTGAAGAACAACTGGAGGAAATGCTGGACCGGTTTTCGCGTGCCGTTTTTTGAAGATTTGTATTCCGAGCGTAGCACGGCAAAAAGCATTTGATATCTTTATATTTCAAAGTAAAATTGTGTAAAGGTTGTCTGTTCGAACAACCATGTGCTAAACATGATATTACAATTTCAAATTTTAATTCTTTAAAGAGTATAATAGTAACGGACGACCCGACAAATGTTGCTTGCCGTGCAAGGTTTGGCAAATGATTGCAGAAAAACTGGCACGCACGAACACTGTGTAAAGGTATTGGAACCATTTGCTCCAGTTGTTCTTCAGCTCAGTGTAAATAATAGCTTGTTCTTGTGGAATGCGCCCATGCGGTGTAGTGGTAGCGTCCCTGACTTCTACACGGTTGGGCCTGGGTTCGAATCCCGAAGAAGGCATGGATGTATTGTCCTTGTTATTGTGTGTTCATGTATTTGTTCTTGTAATAAAAACTTGTATACCCTTGTGGTGTGGATTTTTCGAGATATAAGCGGCCCTAGAGGCAAGCAATAAATCTCATGTACTCGTCAACCAACCAACCAACCAAACAAACAAATTCTTGTGTAATGTTTGTGGATTATAATTTGAAATTTTAAAATGTTTTCAAATAAATTTAATTGCATAAAGGTGTTACAACAAGTTAATTAACTTAGTTACTGGCCTAAATGACTTTACACCGTACGATGTTGCACTGTCAATGATTTAAGTACCAAACATCTGAGTATTTAACATGTTCTCCCTGAACATCAATAACAAATATAAACTAAATGATGATTGTAAATGTATACAGCAAACAAAAGATGATGAATAATAATATAAAATGTATTAAAAATGATGATGTATAAAAAAATAACACAGATTAAATACGATTGATCAAAAATAAAATATGTTATTTCAGCAATCGCTATAGATATAGAAGACTTTGTCTAATGTTTGTTTATCACATATGATGTGACCTCTGACGTCAGGTGGGAAGAACCAATTATATTTGCTTTTTGTTTTTATAATTAATAAAAGAAGTGAGTTTAGAAAATGAATTATATGTATGATAGTCCTGAATCTAGTAGCAGCGTCTAACGAACTTCTTTCTCGGAATTAAAGAATTTAATTTTTCGTAGCACTAAGTACAGTCGGTAACAAAAGTGTCCGAACACTAGCAAAAATTCCTATATAAAAATAGTAGAGTTAATACTGTTTTGTTAAGCAAATCCTTGTCGAATCATGTTCTTAGACTGACTACGAACATGAATCGGCAACGATTTACTTAACAAAACAGTATTAATTCTACTATTTTTATATAAGAATTTTTGCTAGTGTTCGGATACTTTTGTTACAGACTGTAATGCAGTATAATGACCAAGAATTCTTCTTCAAAAACATAAAAGTTTATTAAACACTTTGAAAGGAATTATGCAAAACTTCCACTATTATTCGACAAAACTTCCAATTATCAAAAATGGAATCGTCCAATATGTTTCTGCTTATAAAATAAATAAAATAAATGAGATGAGAAATGCGAATTCTATGTATGATATTTTTAGATTTAGTAGCGGCGTCTAACGAACTTCTTTCTCTGAAAACTTTAATTTCGCACAGCTCTTATTAATCTAATAATGATCTGGAATCTTCTTCTAATACTTGAAAATTTATTGAGACTTTGTCGACATCATAATATATAAATTTGTAAACACACGAATGTAGATTTTGAAAACATAGATGCACATGAAAAAACGAAATGTATATATCTTATGTAACACAGTTTTCTTACGAAAAAATGTAGTCTTTTACTTTATCTTTTGATATAACATTCCTGCCTGCTGTAAAATCTCTTATTGAGAAAAAAGTGGAAGTAAGATACAGTCGGTAACAAAAGTATCCGAACACTATCAAAAATTCCTATATAAAAAAAGTAGAGTTAATACTGCTTTGTTAAATAAATCCTTGTCGAATCATGTTCTTAGTCAGTCTAAGAACATGATTCGACAAGGATTTATTTAACAAAACAGTATTAATTCTTTTTTTATATACATAGGAATTTTTGCTAGTGTTCGGATACTTTTGTTACCGACTCTACTACTATCTGTAAAATTAATGTTCAGTTACACCTTGGCATAAATTGATGTCTATCAACTTTTAGCGCGTATAGTCCAACAGATTTTTTGCTGTCATTTCCTCCATTTACGGAAAGGTTATATTTCAGCTTCTATCGCGTATAATTACAGAAATTTTTATTTGTATGGGCGATTATATAAATCTATGCTGATTCAATTTGGATGTACATCAGTTGATAGGTTGTTCTGCTATGCTGCAACTATCCTGTGTGTGAAGGCTACAATTTAGTTGTTACAGCAGATAAATGCGCTAAACTTGATCTGTACTACGGCTATTATGTAAATGAATGCTGACCAAATTTGATTGCTTCGGACGAAACAGGGTGTTTCTGATACTCATAATGTGAGTTTTTCATATGGGTATATCACAGCATCTAATGGATAAAAGTGCAACATACTGCATATGTAAAAGTTTTATTGTGTGAAAGTGTAATTGTATTTTTGTGCATGTTAGCTGATAGGTTGCGCTGTTTAATAGGTGGATATAAAAGAAGTTTTGTAAGGGTACAACGTAGTTTTTTTTTCTTTTTTAGATAGACGATAAGAGTTTAATGTCCAAGTTATTATAAAGTGTTGAATGAATAGCACTCTTCCTGTTCAGTGGTTCAAACCTTATAATTCAGGACGTATTAAAAACCTTATGAGCAAAGTAGAAGCACTACATATAAAAATCTGAAAAATAGATTACAATAATGTCAGGTATTTTAAAAGCAATCTCTGTTTTTTTTTTTTTTTTTTTTTTTTTTTACCTCGGCGATATGTAGAAAATTTCTTCCCTTTATAGGCTGAATTGTGGTGAGAGTTAGATGAGCTTAATTTGCATGAATATCGCATTTATAATAACTTTCATTATATAGTCACATAGGTGATTGTGATTTTTTCTTTATTATTTGCCCTCCAAGCAGCAGAAGCAGTGGGCGATACATTTTTTTTATTTCTGCAGATTAATTTAACATCTCAAAAAGATATTCCAGACTTAAAAATACAAATGTAATTTACATTGGTTACGATTCTAGATTACTGTACTTGTTGAATATTGTTATTTTATTCTCTTTGTTAGATGAAAATTTTAGTTATTTTAGGGACTGCTAATACTACTTTATGATACAATAATTTTTGGATCACAGACAAACTTTGTTTTGCTGCAGATAAGTACAAAAAAATTTACTCTTAATTTTTGTTCATTTCTATAGAATGTTTCTTTTTGAGAAATCGATGCCTGTTTTTTTTTTTTTTTTTTTTTTGCTAACTATTTATAGGAAAATGAGATTGTGTACATACCATTCACCTCCAAGTTTTCGAAAATAAGTAACACACACAATACCAATAAGTAGCTTTTTTCTGAAATAAATATTCTTGTTAACATAATAGTGATGTTTTGACAAAAAAAAAAAAAAAAAAAAAAAAAAAACGTATACCAGTAATGAAATAGTGTAAAACAGTACCTATATTTTTATGTCTCGACACATACTACAGGGCACATTTGGAAATTTTCAAAGACGTGTTAATACGTACACTTTTGAGAACTGCTGTTTTAGTTTGATGGAAAACAATGTCAACGAAAAACAGTCGCGTGACATTTTCTGGAAAAATAGTATTTTACAGCTGTTTCAATTAAAAGCGTAATTGAGGCTAAACTACACCCAAGAATCAAAATAAAGAAAGCTCCCTGAATATCCGTAACTGTTAATATATTATGATCATTTGTCTCGGCATTATTAAGTGTTATCATTTTTAATTGAAGTTGTAGATTTACATCGTTCGTATGTTTTAAAAATATGCCTGCTTCAAAAAGATGTTGCATGGCTGTATTTAGCTGATTCTGACAGCTGAAATTTCTTGAAATCGGCAAAGAACCCATAGTATTAAAAAATGTATCTTTCGAAATAAAGTAATCCTTTTTGAAAGGCATTAAATGAACTCTCATTCCAAAGAATGCTTTCTTTGAAGGAGCTTTCATAAAGATTTCATTCGACTCAAAAAAATAATTTCCATGTGAATTTCGATTTATGCACTTATAAATCGATCTCCAGGTGTCGAATTGTGATCCTCTGAGAACATTCGAAAATATACTGCCTTTATGGGTGTAGCACGTAACTGCATGTTTTTCTGCAGCTTTAGCTAAATCTGGAATACTCCTAATTCCTGTAAGCGGAGGAATTGTGAGAAATGATAACAAGAGAGCTTTATAACTATTGGTAATGATGAATTCGAATATCAGCCATGCGGCTAAAAGCATTACAATGCTTTTCTTTCGTACTTTAATACGGATGGCGCCTTCCAATAAACTTCCAAATACCATAAAAAGAATACTTTCTAAACTTTGTTTTTTGTATGTTAACGCAAATAACAAAAGTGAAACCAATAAAATAGTTACCATGATTAAAACCCACAACATCAATGAAAATGGGTAAAGTAAAGCCAATTCTGCCGATAGCGGTTTCAGCCTATCAGTCATAAATGTCCCGTCAGAAAAAAGGAAAGGGATGCTGAAATTGACGACCTGAAATCTTTCCTCGGACATTATTAAGCTACCTACTGCTAAATCTACTTCTGAACGTATCACCATTCCCATTAATCCTGTCCAATTTCCATCTAGTAATTGTCTTCCAAATTCACCATCAGGGGGTACAAGTATTTTATATGGAGCTTTGAAAATTTCTGAAAGAATCTTTATAATGACAGCGTCTAAAACATGGATGACTTTGCCCTCCTGTAGTATAGAACTGATATCGAATTCAGGCGCAATCACTGAAGCCACAGAATAACACCCGGTGTACAGTTTTCTTTCATCTTTGTAATTTAGAAATATGACATACTAATAACAGTGGTATGTTTGATAGAAATAGAAATGTGTATGATGATAAATAATACATAGCATTCTAAATGAAATTGGTCATGCATATTTGAAAACAACTCTAAGTCATGCAGCTAAACATTTTATGAAAATATATTTTGTAATCGAAGGAGCTGTACTAACTTTTGATTTTGGTCACAAAATTTTTGTAGAAATGAAAACAAAGTTTGAAATTATTATTATTTTTTTTTCCTAACAAAACATTTTTCTTTTGTGTGTGTAAAATGCATACTGCATAAACAAATAAGCATTTCTTCTCAAAAAATATTTTTAGAGAGTTAAACTCTTTTTTAATAAAACTACTTCTGACGATACAATGAGGGATTGTTTTCTCTTTTTAATTTGGAAAAATAAAATGTGCTAATTTTTGATCAAAAGCAGAGATAATTTATAATATATAGATATTGTTTAAAACGAAATAACCACAGAATATGAAGGCAAACATACTGTTATGTTGCAAAATCTTTTTCATAACAGTTTAGAGTATTTTGCTGCATATTATGCCGAATAATTGCTCTTTGAATACGAGACGAATATTTATATAATTCTCCAGTATTCGATATAAGGTATATGAGTTGTTATCAGCCTTAATGTTTTGTTCAGAAGTAGCTTAGTCGGTAAAATTGAAAACATTTATTTGTAAAATCTTTTTGACCTGTGATACTGAGTCTATTAATTGCATTTAGATTCTCCAAATATTTCACTAGTAAATATTCCTCAAAAATTTCGATTTGTGAAATAATTATATTTAATTTATATCCAAAGTATAATCTACAGCTCTCTCTTGTCGTGAAAAAGAATTATTAACAACATGTTTCTGAAATTATGTGAACGAAAAAGAAGTGGCAAAATAACTTTTAAATAGTGTTTCATGAGTCATTTACATTCTAATCTTTTACCTAAAAAGAAGTTTTTTTAAGGTCATTATTTTAATGGCAAAATAAACTCCTCTTTAAAGAATAATTCTTCAGATTCTCTTTCATATAAAATGAGTCATATTTTATGAAAACTTTTCTGATAATTAATATGTAAAATTAATGTTTTTCACACATATGTTTATTTGATTTTTTTCAGTATTTACATGCCCAATGAGTTATTAAATGTTAATTCTGAGTTAATCAGGAAGTTGATTATCTATTAGTTTAAACAACCCATAATCAATTACATTAAATTTTTCTATATCGATATCTTAATGTTTTTACAGAATACCAGAAAGGTACGCACAGAATGCACTGATTTCAGCCAACTCTCAAAAAGTTTTCTGGTCAATAAAAATAAAGTTCGAAGATGCAAATAAAAACCAAAACAACTTAGTTAGAATACTGTAGGATATATATTTTTAAAATTATATTTGTTAATAAATTATTTAAATAATAGTGACAATATTAAAGATTATCTCATCGGATGTACACTTTTTGATCTGATTGATGCTTTGAAGGATATTATTGGACTGACTGGTACAAACAATTTCTTGTTTCTGTATATGCCGTGATTGCATGCTTATATATTCAGAAAAAAGACCAAGACTCAATTACTGACTCTATTAAAGTTGAATAATAAAAGCATTAGAAAATGAAATGTGATTATAATATTGATCTTTATGAAAAGATTAGCCTATAATATAAATAAAAAATATTTATAATGAGATTTTGGAATGAGCCTCTAGGCATATTTAAATGCAAAATTTAAATTAGAGAACATTTATCGATCACATATTTAAAACTGTTTTTAAGCTCACCGATATTCTGAACGTACTTCGTGTAATTATACTTAAATATTGAACCAAAGAAAGCCTCCAGCTGGTTTAAATGAAAAGGTTTTCATTTGGAGTGCATATAATAAATATTTTTTAAATTGGAAATATGGATTATAAACATTACGTGAAATTTATCAATGCGGCAATTCCGCCATATCATATGTGTATGTATTCTTTACTTTTATAAAATCATCGACTAATTCTCTCGCAAGTCTGTGCATGAATGTCATTAATACAGCAATGAATATATTCCATGGATATCGGCAAAATACCCATTCGTCAATCGAAAACAAATAATAATGGAAGAAGCATAATAATAATAATAATAATAATAATAATAATAATAATAATAAAAACGTATTTTTTCATAATTTCATCAAAAATAAATAAATAAAATTCTCTCTCTCACTGTATGTATATATTGGTATATGAATCGATTATATTATTTAACTCATTCTCTTTTATCTTGCTTAATTGCACTCGGGCGTGTGTACGTCATCGAACATATCACCGTCATTTTGTTGCCTCGGTTGAGGGCAGCATTCCCGCTTGGCGTTCTTATCGCTTAATTAGCGATTTTAAGAAGTCTTGATCTGAAGCTACGATCGGTGAAGACGGTCAAGAGCAATAAGTAACGAGTAATATTCCTAACAACACATTTATACACAGTACATTCTTGGTATGTTTTTTCATCCTCAGGATATTGTGTGGATGTATTGGGGATAAGATGTGTTGTTAGTACTATTTCTGTCTGCTTCAAATACAAATCATAACTTTTTGAAAAAAAAAAAAGAGCGTACTGCTTAAAAGGGGCAATTCTTTATTTATTTACTTATTTTCTGCTATTTCTAGCATATATTATTCATTTTAAAAAAACGAACCTTAAAAAAAAAAAAAAAAAAAAAAAAAAAAAAACGCAATTACGACACGGAAACGAAACAACTTTGGCGACCACATAAAATGTCGCCAAAACTCAAACGTACAGTAATAAATAAGCAAAATATTAAGCAAAATACGTTGATTGTGAAAGCAATTCTACCTTAGTGAAAGTAATTCTACCTTATTTTTTCTGAGGACATACATTCTATATATAAAAAGTTAGAAAATTTTTAACAAAAATATGGTAATCTTAGTTTTTGTCAAGTAATTCATGAATAAATGTAAAACAACGGCAGAAGAACAGAAATTATTTTTTATTATTTTATAAAAATATTTACGTAATATTTTTACAAGCTAAAAATACATATTTTATTTATTTCAATTACGCATTAATAATAATGACTTAGTTGAATATTAAAATTTAAATTTTATTAATAATAATTTGTAAAAATATTAACTAATATCTTTAGAAATTAAAAAATGTTTTTATTTAATGTATTTACATTTGCTTATTTCATTCTTTTTTTTTTTTTTTTAATGTTATGTGAATAAAAATAATTACTTATTTAAATATTATTTATAAAATTTATTATGGCAATTATTATTTAAAAGAAATTTATATTTCATATGTTAGCAAATAATATACACCTTACCTTCTTTATTTTTATTAATTTATTTTAAGAAATCTGATCTGATACATTTTGCATACTAGCAAAAAATCAAAACATAAGTTTTGTATAGTTTATTTTGTTTGAACATTACGCTGCACACATTCCAGAGTAGCGAGTGACACACATTTACTGTAAAGTTCAATACATGCCTAACCGAATTTTTGGTTACGAATGCAACGCATCCATTGTTTATATTTCTAAAGCCTTTTTAATTAAATGCGTGATGATTCAATGTATAAATTTTTCTCATATCCGATAAAGGCAACAAAAGTGACACAACTTAAAAATGCAAGTATGTAAGAAAAATCAACTTAAAAATAAGGCATTGACTAGAATAAAACTGACACAACTGTCTCTCGAGTGGACAATTTTTTAGATGGAGATTTAATGTTTTTTGTTCCTATTGGGGGCATTCCATATATTTTTCAGTGACATAAACTCGAAATTACCATTTTTTGAGTTGTGTCACTTTTCTTGTGGGTTGTGATTTGTCAAACCGTCGTTGAACGTCTTCTGATGATCGGCTACTGGAATAAATTTTCACTGAAAAGACAAAAATAAAATCTTTTTGTAAAAAAAAAAAAAAAAAAAAAAAAATAGAACCGACTCCAAGAAGCAACTACTATTCAAACAACTAAAAATGGAAGGAAATGGAACTGTAAATTGCGCCTAAAAGTTTAAAATAATTTCCTTCGCCAAAAAACCTAAATGCTACAATTAAAGATAACTTTTGAAGTCGGAACAAAATTAAATAAAAATTGATACCTTTATTCAATACAAAAATCAAATTCTATTCAAAATATACATCTCACTTTAGCATCTGCAAAACACAGCCGAAAACTATTTTGATTCAAATAAGATTTCGTAAACTGCAAAAGTTGGCGGAGCTCCTGGTATCTGGCATCCTTGGTGAAAAAAAATCGTTAAATTATATCGGTAAACATATATAATTAAAAATAATGCTTATTTTAATAAGGTATATTAAGATAACAATCAAGAATATGAAACAATACTTCGTACAATAAAAAATATCATCTCGCGTTTTTATATTTTTGCATTACGTTTTGATCGCTAAATCCAAAAGCCGCCAAAGAGGATAGTTACCAAAGTTATATCAAGTTTACAAAGAAAACTTTAGTAACTTCGTATAACCATAAATACCGAATTACAAAAACGTTCATTTTCCTATGTAGATGTTACTAATGAACCAATTGCGCACAGTGATAAAATAATAAAGGAAACATGAAAATGGATATCATTCGAGACAACATCATTTGTGCTACCGGTCTAAAAACAAACCTTTGAAAACGAATTAAATTTTATTTAATTTTGAGCCGACTTGAAAAGTTATGTTTAATTGTAGTATTTAGGTATTTTAGCGAAGGAAATTATTTTATAATTTTAGGGGCAATTTACAGTTCCATTTTCTTTCATTTTTAGTTGTTTGAATAGTAGTTGCTTTTTGGAGTCGGTTCTATTTAAAAAAAAAAAAAAAAAAATGATTTTATTTATGATTATTAATCTAAATATTCTGATTAAAATAGCACATTCTTTTATTTTTACATTTGAACACATGAAAAACACAGAGAAAAATATAAGTAAATAAAAAATAAATTATTTTATTCTTCCTAAATTATCTTATGGAAATCTGAAAATTTTATGTTCTTTTCTTGAGTTATTATAGCAATTTATCACTAAACAATCTCCCATATGATAATTTACCGAGTTAAAATTATGAAAATGATTAAATAATATTATAGTTTTAAAAAATTAAAGAACACGCTTTTATTGAAATGTGAACTAAAAAGTGCAAAATATCTATCTTAGCATTAAAATGCAGGGTAAGAGAAAATCGTGTGACTGACACACCATAATATTTGCATACATTTAAATCTTTAATTAAAATAATTTAGAATTAAATAAAAACCATTTTTAAAAAATCTCCCCTGACTGGGCTCGAACGCTAGACCTTTAGGTTCGTAGCGCGGAGCTGTACCTCACAGCCACGGCGTTCACGTAGAGAAGGTCTTTTTTTACAATATACATTTTTTGTTTGCTCCCAGAGCGGTTACAAACATACAAACATACATACAGGTGAAGCTAATATAATATATAAAATATTATAGTTTTAAAAAATTAAAGAACACGCTTTTATAGAAATGTGAACTAAAAAGCACAAAATATCTATCTTAGTATTAAAATGCAGGGTAAGAGAAAATCGTGTGAGTGACACGCCATAATATTTACATACATTTAAATATTTAATTAAAATAATTTAGAATTAAACAAAAACCATTTTTAAAAAATCTCCCCTGACTGGGATCGAACGCTAGACCTTCAAGTTCGTAGCGCGGAGCTATACCTCAACGCCCCGCCGTTCACGCAGGGAAAGTCTTTTTTTACAATATAAATTTTTTGTTTGCTCCCAGAGCGGTTACAAACATACATACATACATACAAGTGAAGCTAATAAAAGCGTGTTAAAAAGTAACTCCAAAGTAATACAAGACGATAGAAATAATGGCTGCCGTTTGTTTATGTACAGAAAACGCTGGGTACGTGTGGCAACCCTATGACAACAAAATGACTGATGATGCGCCAGCTCCTAGAGGTCTGCACGGGCCGGGCTTACGACCCGAGCTCGAGCCCGAGTCTGGCCATGCCCTCGGGCCGGGTTCGGGCCGAATTTTTCAATCTGTTCTCGGGCCGGGCCAGGCCCGGGCTTAAAATTTTTTTGCAAGCTCGAGCCGGACCGGGCCTGAATGAAATTTTTTCCGGGTCGTATCGGCCTGAATATTTTTCTGGTTTCATAGTTAATCAACGAAAAAGAAAAATAATAAAATATTTCTTCAGTCATTTATTTCACATAATTTTACAGGCTGGTATATCACATAAAATTTTAAAAGTGTTAAAAAATGTCTGTAACTTCAGTTTAGTTGCTTATCAGTCTGTCTGTTCATGATCTGATTTTCCGCAAATAATTTTAGCATGTCTCGAAATTAATATATTTTATTTCAAGTATTCTTAAATGGTTTCCTATTCGAAATAGTATACATGTCACTATTAGTTTGCGCAGATGTTCAAACAGAAGAAATTAGATACGTTACTGTGTATAAGGCTTTGTGCCCTATGGTCTGTAGAGTTTAGGTGGTATGAAGGCTATAAAAATCCTGCCGCTGTAACTTTTTCTTTAAACTCCTTTTTCTTTTCTCCAGTGCACTGAATGAAAGTAGCATCCTTTTTAGCATGTACAAAAGCCTCTTTTCTATAGAATATGGTTGGATTACCATTAAAACTTTGTTTACCGGATCACATGGAAAATTCGTATACTACATTACGGTACATAAGAGGAAATGGTTGAACGTGCATTTTTAGTAGTAATAACCATTTTAAATACCGTACTATATTGTTTGATGAGTGTTAATATTTTCGATTTGACTTTCTGTCTGTCTTTGTGCCTTCTGTACGTTTGTAATAATGAACTTTTGTTTATATATAATTATCTTGTAAAACTTCAGAAGTTTTGTTAAAGAAGATTCTATTGCTTCGCTACATAAAACCACTGCAAAACACATACTAAAAATCTTTTTCTTAGAAAGGAAGGCATGCATTTTTTTTTTCATTTTTTTGAATCGGGTCGGGCCTGATTTTATTGTTTTTTTTCCGGGCTGGGTTGGGCCGTACACTGGCAAAAAATAAATGGTCTGGGCCGGGCTCGGGACGAATTTTTCAATTTCATACTAGGCCGGGCCGGGTAAGCAAAGCTTTCGTACGGGCCGGGCCGGGCCCGGGCCTCATAATTCCGGCCCGGGCAGACCTCTACCAGCTCGTATATATAGGAGCCTTACTCGCAGACATGCACCGGTGTGTGCCGACAGTTGATTGAAAGTAGAATTGGCAACCCTCGGATTATCTGGATTATTTCGGACCACTATTTCAGCAAGTATTTTTTCATCTTATTCAATCACAACGATTTTTGATAGTAGATAAAAAGGAAAAATAATTTTCATTTTCGAAAAACACTTTTCGCAAATGTTTCATTTGCGACACACTCTCAATTTACATGCATTTTCAATTAATTTGGATAAGATGACACAAAGTAAACATTTCCATATATTTTACTTACAGTTTGGATAGCGTGATGCAAAAGATAAAATAATTCATTCAAATAAATACATTTCTGTACATAATAGGGGTGACTGGGGTACAATGGACCGCTCCCCATAATTGTATTTATTTATTCATTTTCATGGTTCGTATATTGGTACACAGATCGCACCACTGCAGTGATGAAACTTATCCAGCAACTTCATGCCTAACTGACAATTTAGCCATTTTATTCGTGAAATTTAGTTTACGGCAGCCAAAAGTAAATATTTTGAGTTAAACATTTTTTCTACATTTGCTGTCAGAGGTCCACACGGGGTACAATGGACCACTAAGAACCGGGGTACAATAGACTATGGTCCATTTACCCCAGTTCTCTGTCATAATAAACTGATTTACGAAATCTACATTTTTGAAGTGTTATTTATAAATTATACTTAAAAATTTCATAGTTAACCTTAATATGATCTATTATGTCTTCAACGATGAACAAGAAAGCAATTTACTTTGAGGTTTCTTCTTATTTATTTTTAATAACCATTCAGTCACTTTTGTATATTTTTACAAATATCATACAGCTATAACAAACTGAATTAAATAATGCAATTAAAAAATAATAATACAAATAAATTTGACGAAAAGGACGGTTTTACATTTTGTTGGTTTAATCACAGAAATTAGAGATAATGAATCTATTTTTGTGAGATTCATGTAACGAAAACTTAATCAAGATCTCTACATTTTTTCCTGAGAGTGTTGATATATCTCTTGTAAATTTTCAAGCTATTGTAATGATGAGTTTTCCAGACCCTACAACTTCACAAGAAAACAGCAGATTTTCAGTGACACAAAAATCGTTTGGTGTATCATTTTCTAATTTTAATGTTCATAAATTTACGTTATTTGTATGAGTACAAGACATAAATAAACTATAATATATTCTACATTTTATGCTATTAAAAAACGCACTACATTAGTATACTTTTTAAATTTGACTTGTGATCCATAGTACCCCGTGTTATGAACCATTGTACCCCGGGGTCGAGGTACAATGATCCATTTTGTCAGCTGCTATTAAAAAAAAATTATATTAAAAAAAAATTAAACATAATTATTGCTTTTGATTGAGTGCAACATAAAACCCAATATGTAGGTAATATGTACGCATATTTTCAATAGCGAGAAATCATTAGTTTGTGAGTAAAAACTTGCAATTTCCAAAATTGGTCCAATTGTACCCCGGTCTCCCATATAAGCTTAATGAAAGTGATATATTTGCCAGCGTATTTGAAAATTAAATGCAGTATTTAAATGTGAAACTATACTTTAATATGCAAAACAAAATAATTACAGTGCAATTTAAAAACAAATCATTTAATGTAACACCTCTGCGTTTCTGGAATTTCATATTATTTTTTTTTAAATACATATTTTGATATTATAAGATATGTGAATGAAAAGTTATCAGTGAGTAAATGTTAGATATTATTTTATGTTAAAAATAACGTTTACGCTGTAAATATAAATAGAAGTAAAAAGCAAATTCAAATAAGAAAATCTGTGTATATTTTAATTAATAACAAAGCGTCACTGAAAATTTGATATAATTATTTTTAAGATAAGTATTTCTAATTCTTATAGCCTTAAAGCACAGTACTGCGCCACAAACGTTTAAACCGTTAAGGGTTTTTTGTATTGATAAGTGATACAGTCGAATCTTTTTAACGTGAATCTCTAGGGGGATAAAAAATTCGTTCATGTTATCAGTAACTCAATTCCCGAACTTTTTGTCCTCCGAATCTGAATATTGAGTTTTTAGCAGTTTGTAGTGGTATGTATAAGTGTATTGTCAGTATAATTAGAAAAAATAAATAAATAAATGAAATAAAATAAAAATACTAGCAGAAAACTCAAATTTGATTTTCAAATTGTTATAATATATGAATATTACTTGCAACATTTATTGAATACGAACTAATGACTCATGTACAGAGACATACAAAGGAATTCAAATACATTACGTCTAAGGGTGAAATTTTTTCGCTGATACATTACAGCATTTTTAGACTGCACTAAATATAATAAAATTAATAAATAATAAAAAATTGTGTGAAATAATAATAAAATCCTGTTTAGAAGAAGGTACGAAAAACATACATTCTTTGTCTACAGAGCCATACAAAAGAATTCGGATATATTAGGGTTGATTTAGGAAGGTTCGAAGCATTTTAGATTGCAATATATATTACAATTATTACTGAGTTATTTTTCTCATAAAAAAATCTCAAACAATCTTACTATTTATTTTTATTTCATTTATTTATTTGTTCTTCCGGATTACGGTGCCATTTAATCATCTTTTTCTTTTCCATTCTACTACATTGTTACTCTATATATATGTGTACATGCTGTGTTTTATTTGAGTACCTTTTTTTTTTTTTTTTTTTTTTTTTTTTGGGGGGGGGGGGGAGATTATTAAGTTTACTTTTAAGTTTATTATTTATTTTTATTTATTTTTTTTTTTTTTAATTAATCGAATATGTTTCAATGAGCTGTGTGGGTAAAAATTCTCTGAATAATATGGGACTTAAATATTCTTCAAAAATTAATGAGATTATTAAATGTTCAATGAATGTAACTGTAATATTTTAAAAAGGGGATTTTGAAGGGGCTAACACACTCTCACAGAGGAATGTATGTCAAATAAGACTGTTTCTAAAACTACATTAAGATGTTGTTTAACGTTTAAAGTATAGTGGAAATGTTAAAATACCGTATTTTACATCTTAAAATACTATGTTTAATTAATGTAAGCAAAAGAAACAAATAATTTGTTTCGAAAATAAAAGTAACCATTTATATCAAAAAACATTTAAATTTATTTTCATCCATAGAAGAAAATCATCTCATGACTGTAGATTAAGTAATTTTATTTTAAATATAATTTTAAGAAAAAGAATAGTTCTTTTAAACGCTGGAATGAAATACAAAAGCTTTAATTAATATTCATGAAACAAATTCAGCTATACTATAATCCTGGTGTTTACATAAACAAAACTTTCAGAAAAAAAAAAAAAAAACTAGATATTGTATAGGAAAACATTTATTTGACGGCATAAAAGTTTTCTTTAAACTGTAACTGTAAAACAATTTTATGATTGTAATTAAATAATGCATAATAAACATAATGCAGTTGAACCTCGTTAACGTGAACACTATTAAAGGGAATTACTTTTAACATGGACTGTTTCCAAAATCCTCGTCAAAATAAAGATTAGTTTAGTTATACGAAGATTAGTTACTGATAGCATGAACAAACATTTTATCCCCCTTAAGATTCACGTTAACGAGGTTCGACTGTATTGTACATAGCAACTTGAACTGTACTTTCCAACCTTCTGTATTTTCAAATAAAGCTCTCTGCATTGCTGATAACATTGTGACGACCTTGGCGTCGTCATCTTCCTTTAACTTATAGTTGACTTAAGGTTGAATGCTGCAAACTGAAATACTTAATTTATGAAGAAATGACAGAGCCCAAATATATAAAATAAATGAGCTTTAATTGAGCTTAAATAAGAATGAGGGGCGCTGGACTTTGATTGGATTTGATATCTCTATACGTTTAAATGGGCAGCCCTCTTAAATACTTTGACATCAATAAATAACCACCGTTACTTTACTTTACTTAACTACTCGCAAATGATCTCAACTACTTTCATTTAACTTCCTTAACTCCTAAGGCCAAGTAGTCTTTCGCATGTAGGAGGATTCCCTGATGCTACAATGCTACAGGACTTACTCTCTTCTACCCTAAGCCGCTAACAGCTAGCCTTCTACTAACTCTCCAACTAACTCTCTAGCTCACTCCAACTAACACTCCTTCCAACTGACACTCTTACCTCCTCTCAACTAACACACAAAAGCAATCTTCCTTCTACTTTTATACAATTCAGTTTCCCAAAATATTAGCATATTTCAATTTACAATTTTAGTTTAGGATGAGAACTAACTCTATTACTCAATTGAATCCTAAAACCTTCGTATTCATGTGTTACTCTTAAAGTGCGAATTTTAACCGTAGCACTTTGCTAGACCTCACAGTTCCTCCCCAAAAGAAAAATTTTTACGTAAAAAATCCCCAACGGGTTTTTACCCGTGAAAATTTTAAAGCTAATTTAAAACAATGCTATGTTAATTGAAAAATAGCCGCAGTCACTTACTGCTAAAATTGAACTGCATAAGACTTTAGAAAAAAAAAGAGGGGGGAAACTTAAATTAAATTAAACTGCCCAACAAGTATATTGTTTTAAAAATCTAATAGGGAAAAAAATGTTAAGAGTACAGGGCCAAAAAACCGGACACTTAGCTTTTTAAAAATGTTTTGTAAAAGCTCAGGCTAAGTTGGTTTACACCGGAAAACCGTTTGTACTCATAATTAGGTAAATAAAGATATATAGTCCAGCGTAATTACAACGGGGCTTACATTCATCTTTCCTTAAAACAAATGGAAAGGAAAAAATTTTCATTAATTTAAAATAAATTTTAGTACAAAAAGGATCGCTGAAAAAAAATAAATGCGATCGTTATTCAATTTAAACGTGGTAACATTAAAAAGTCTTTATTGACAAAAAAATTGGTATATCTTTATCCATCTGCAGGTCAGTCTTGACCCAGATCATCAGCTAGGAAAAATACTTGAAAGGACATCAGAAAAAAAAGAATTCCAGTAGTCCACTGTCAGATGAATCTTGAAAGAGATACTCTGTTGGCAAGCGTCCAGAAAAAACATCTTTTACTGCAGACAAGAAAAACGCTGGCTCCTTCTAATTCAGAGATCCAAAGTCTTTGGCAAACGTTCAAAAATTATCTCCTTTAGCATCAAAAGTAACGAGTAAAGGAATCAGCCTGGATTTTCAGATGAAGGACTGGACATCAGACTTTCTAAAATTAAATCTCTTTTTAACGTATACATCAAAAATAGACATGAACTACACTTTTATATAGATAAATGACATAATTTTATACATAAGCAATATTTCACCTAGCTATTTGCATGCGGGAAAACTAAATTGTTAGTTGATTAATAAGGTTAGTCGTTAAACGAGAATTTACATGCAAAATAGCTTTAAAAAAATTCTTTTAACCCCATATTAATATATACATAAAACTCTTAGTGAAAAATGCAAGAGTTTACAACAAGAAATATTCATTTTATACAATATACGACATTTAGAAAACATAGATAAGGATACAAAATTTTTCAAAACTGCAGTTGATCGCTGAGAAATAAAAAAGATTTACGTACATGCATATAGATCATTTACAAAACTATAGAGAAAAATGTTTATAACACTTATAAAATTTTATTTTATATAATTTAGAAGACATTGAGAGAAATATAGATAATGAATAGATATATATACAAAATTATTCAAAAAAGTTTTCAAGACTCCGTTGTTGGCTAGGAAATAGAAAAGCATTAGAGTATATACATATTGATCGTGTAAAAAACTAGAAAGAAAATTTATATACAAAAAGGTAAGAAAATTTATCGTACGAATCGCTGCAGGTGATGGCTAAAACAGAAAACATTTCAGTACAGATATATAGATCATTCACAAAACTAAAGAGGGGGAAATTTATATAAAAATGTTCAAAAAGATTTTTTACCAAGGACTGCTGATGTTGGCTAGGAATAAAAAAAACATTAACGTACATACATGCATATATTATATACAGAAAAAAATTTATGACATGTAAACAGTACATGAAATTTCGGGAATTTGAAAGTTCATGCAGCAAGTTTAAATTTAGATTTGTGATTTTTTAGAAAGTTCATCTCTTTCAGATCATGGCTGAAAGTCCAAATGAAAGTTCTACATGTCGAAAATTTCATAACTGCTGTGATAGAACTACAGTTTACAATGGAAAAATATAAAACCATAGCATCTGAGAGATTGATTCCTTGATATCAGCAAAATTAGAGATGCGGGTCAGACTGGTCAGTAGAGTTGTTGTAGCAATTTCCGTGCTGGTGGCTTGTAGAACGGAGTCCGGCATCGGAGATGCATTTTTCTGGGATGGACTCGAGCCCGGTACCTTGTCACTGTCCCCAGTTATCACAGAGAACTGCGTTCGCTCCGTGCTTTCCAATGCAGGGCTGCTAGACTTTCTGGAAACTTCACAGGAAATTAAATAGACGTTTGAAATTGCCGTCTTTAAAATACTTGCATTTTCTGTTGGTTTAATCGGCGGATCATTTTGAAACTTTAAGTTCAGGTTCGCATAGGAATAATTGCCTGTGTCGGCTGTATAGTTTTAAAACTGTTATCTAAAGGCGGGTAACGAAGTTTAGCCGAATCATTTACTGAATTTACACTTTCACTTTCTTTTACCGCAGTTTCTGAGAAAATAAAAAAGTCCGTCGACTTGACTGTTTTGGAACTTTATTTATCAGGAGATGAATTTAAATGACGAGAAACGTTAGCCGCAACATTTATTAATTTGTCACTGTCGGTCCGTTTAACAGTTTCAGCGGCCGCAGTTACTTTAATTGTATTACTTTTAATTTCTGTTCGCCGGGCTTCAGTTGTATTTGATATTTCGGCTTGAACCGGTTTAACATTTAAATGCGAATGAGGGATATGCGAGGTTTGAACAGTAGAATTTAGCTGAACATTCATTTCATTTAAAGCAAGGGATTCATTTACAGAGTTAGGTTCAATCGTATTTTCCTTTTCAAGAGAAAAGGATATTTTATCGGATAGATATTTTATCGCTAGATATTTTATCGGATTTTTCATCTGTAGCTAAATTCTGAATAACAGACGTAAATTGGTCTGTATCGCTGTTTGCAAGCGAAGTTTGTTCATTTGGTTTAACCTGTGTTTGACTTTTGTCACAAGGATTAGCGTTTTCATTGCCAGTTTTAGGTTGGTTTAAACTAATAGAGCTTGCTTCCTGTGACTTAATAACTTCTTGTGGTTTTTCCACTGGGTTTACTATTGCTTCCCACTGACGTTCGTGAGGGGGGAGGGAGCGGTCATGCTCTAAACGTAATCTATCATCCCGAGTGGCAAAAAGGTCGATGATCCGCCTTTTTAAATCCTCATAAGTTGGATTTGGGCCAAGTGAATGGCAAGCGATTAATCTATGCCACTGTCGTGGTTCTCCTTCTAATGAGTATGCTAACCACGCATATTTTTTGGATCGATCGATGTTATAAAAGTTAAAAAAATATTCAAGCTGCTCAAAAAATTGCAGCACACTATTAGTGCCGTGCCGTCAAAAAATATTTGCTCGGGGCGGGTTTCGACTTGATTTGGGCGCCAGTGTGGCGACCTTAATGTCGTCGCCATATTTATTTAACTTTACTTTAACTTGAAGCTGTAAACTGAAATACTTAATTTATGAAGAAATGACAGAGTCCAAATATATAAAATAAATGAGCTTTAATTGAGCTTAAATAAGAATGAGGGGCGTTGGACTTTGATATCTTTATACGTTTAAATGGGCAGCCCTCTTAATTACTTTGACATCAATAAATAACCACCGTTACTTTATTTTACTTAACTACTCGCAAATGATCTCAACTACTTTCATTTAACTTCCTTAACTCCTAAGGCCAAGTAGTCTTTCGCATGTAGGAGGATTCCCTGACGCTACAATGCTACAGGACTTACTCTCTTCTACCCTAAGCCGCTAACAGCTAGCCTTCTACTAACTCTCCAACTAACTCTCTAGCTCACTCCAACTAACACTCCTTCCAACTAACACTCTTACCTCCTCTCAACTAACACACAAAGGCAATCTTCCTTCTACTTTTATACAATTCAGTTTCCCAAAATATTAGCATATTTCAATTTACAATTTTAGTTTAGGATGAGAACTAACTCTATTACTCAATTGAATCCTAAAACCTTCGTATTCATGTGTTACTCTTAAAGTGCGAATTTTAACCGTAGCACTTTGCTAGACCTCACAACATGAATGATTTTTTTAGCCTCCTTGAGATTTACATTAACGAGGTTCAACTGTAAAAATGTGTATATATCAGCGCCCGAAATTTCAACTTAGCTTAGCAAATTTCACACGCTGAAAAAAAAAAAAAAAAAAAAAAAAAAAAAAAAAAGTTACTCGCCACAAAATATGATTAACTTACTCTATTTTCTACGTATAAGGCGACCATAATTTTCTATTGGAAAAAGAGGAGAAATTACGAATGTCTTTTATTTTTATAAGAAAACAGAAGACATCCAATTTTGAAAAAGAGGTTATTTTAGAGGACATAAAATTCAATGAAAATGATTATAAAAATCGATTCAAAAGCTACTTTACACAAGTGGTGAAAATATTTGTATCTCAAATGATGAATTTGTACACCTTAATTTAAATTAATAATATACGGATACGAGAGAAAAAATCCCTAACTTTTATAGGTGTCACTGGACAATATAGTTTTATTATTATTATTATTAATTTCTGCTATAGACAAAAACTTCTTTTTTTTTTTTTTTTTTTTTTTTTTTTTTTGTGGTACTTTCATGCAGTTACATAAAAAAGGTTGGTAGACTTTTTTTTTTATTAAAATCATAAACATAAAGGAAAAAATAAAATTAATTTTCGGCAGATGAAACGATTTGTTTTAACGAACAGTCATTCTTTATCAACATTTTATAAAAGTTCTCGCAAGTATAACCTAAATTAGTATTAGTAGTTAATAATTTTTTAAAGTAGGTACAGTTGGTAACAAAAGTGTCCGAACACTAGCAAAAATTCCTATATAAAAAAAGTCGAGTTAATACTGTTTTGTTAAATAAATCCTTGTCGAACCATGTGCTTAGACTGACTAAGAACATGATTCGACAAGGATTTATTTAACAAAACAGTATTGACTCTACTTTTTTTACATAGGAATTTTTGCTAGTGTTCGGAAACTTTTGTTACCAACTGTATATAAAGGGGATTTTTTTCACATGTCTACATTTTGTTCATTGAAGAAAACAGTCGCTTTGTGGGAACGTTTTTGTGAGGAGGATATAAAATGAATTAAACTACTTTTTGCACATTTTTGTGTGGTGGTGGTGGTGTTACCATTAAGACCAATTGTCTGCACTAGGGCTCTAGTAGGAGAGTCCTCCGTAGGGTCTTTCTAAGAGGTCTTAACCCATATTTACGCTAGTTTCGGAGAAAATTACGGAAAACTCCTAACGGCTAAGCCAACGAGCGCGACCGGTATCGAACCCAACGTAACGCCTCACGTATACCAGCTTCGAGGACAGAACTTCTCGGTCTCTGATGGGCCTATTTTTATGAGGAATATTATTCATGTAAAAGTGAGAACACACGTCAACCTACCGCGTACCAACTAGAGCACCACCTTCTTAATGATTTCATGACAATTTCAATAGTAATTCTGTGTTCTGGATCGAAACAACGTAGAAATATAGGGAATACTTTTATTTCTTTGTGATTAGAAGAATCTGAATAGACATAAACCATAATATGCTTTGGTAAGTTTATTAGAAAGTTGTTCTTCTGCGAACCTAACGCAGAAAAAAGTTAGTGTTCACTGTTCAATTCAGCCAACAGAGCTTCCCATTTTTTTTTTTTTTTTTTTTTTTAATTAAGGACTAAATCCTTTTCATTTCAAAAAGAGGACAGAGGACGAAAAACATAAAAAAGAGGAGTTTTTAGTCTTGTAATGTTTTTTCGTTTAAGAGGGCAGAGTGCTGAAAAAAAAGGCTTCCTCTTAAAAAGAGGATGGCTGGTCACCTTATACCTGAGATTAGCATGATTTTACGTTTTTAAGTCGATTTTTTTTTCTTTACTTCCATTACTCTATTACCGTAGGTAATGGAAGTATTGTATTTGGTCCAAAAATTCGATATCGATATTTCACATGATTTACACGTTTCAAGGTACCCTAAGTCCAAAAAAAGTGGTTTTGGGCAATTGGTCAGTGTGTGTGTATGTGTGTATGTATGTGTGGAATCATATCTCCGAAACTAATAAAGATAGAACTACAAAACTTCAGAAGTAAGACAGGTCTGGTGTACGAATTTTACAAATTTTGGTGAAAATTTAAAAAACGGAAGTAGGATATCGGAGACCGGAAGTGGGACCGTAAGTCCGTATCTCAAAAACGGCTTTAACGATTTTCTTCAAATTTGCTATATAAACACTCCATTAGATGTCCTTTTGAATGATATAGTTGGTTAGTTCAGGAAAATTGATAGACGTCCTGTATAAATAGCTCAATTTTAGGTCTTGCAAGCGCGTTCCTTTAAAAACGGCTGTACGGATTTTTTTCAAACTCGCCATATCAATTCACTTTTAAATATCCTTTTTTATGTAATTATTGTTTTCCTGTCAATAATTGATTTTTTGTAAAAGTTGGTATCTCCACAACGGCTCTGACGATTTTTTCTTTAGGTCACTTTTATGTTTTCTGATCACATTATCTCTCAAAAATGCATATAATACGTGTAATAGTGGGTAATGGAAGTCGTGTGGTTGTTTCACACCAGATATTTTTTTTTTTTTTTTTTTTGGTAGCGACGTATTGTTTTAACTTTCTATTAAACTTTGTACATTGCACTGAATTTTTATCTTAACTTAGTGAGTGTTGCATATGGTATATTAACTTTATTAGTATCTTCCTTTTTAATTTAACTGTTTACATTTAATTTTCTGACATTTACCAGTACTAATAAAACTCTAAGATAATTCAAATTTGGCCGTTACAATTAGTGGTTAAACTCCTACTTTTCTATGCTCCTGCCTAAATTTAAGGCAATTTTCAGCTCAATCTGCTCTACATATGTATGGCTTAATTAATCGAGTGTACTTCCTAAAAACCTAGCTGAAATGTCACTCTAACTTTTATAACTAACAAATCTATCCCACACAAGCTGCTTGATAAACAATTTCTTCAGCCAGTGCAAAATAGATAGGTTTTAAACTAGTTAGAGTAACCAACATAACATAAATAGAGATAAGGACCACCATGCAAAAGTGACATCCACACAAATTAGTTTCAATGACTGCAGAACTCTGAAAAGTTATGTTAAATCCCACCCAGGATCAACAGTCACCACTTTAAATTTGGTAAATGAAACTTTTCTGGCTTTAAAGTGCATTAAAAAAATTTGTTTGATATTAATACAGACCAAGAAAGCAAACTGGTCTTTCAATTAAATTCACCATATTCCTAATCCTCTTTCTTTCTTTTTCTTTTTCTTTTTTTTTTTTTTTTATTTCAAACAGCAATTAATTAGATTTCATCCACCAAAATTTTAATAATCTTAAATTAATCCTCTTTAAACTTTAATATTGTAACAGACAATTTACTACTAGACCTAAGCCATATACATGCAAAAAAAAAAAAAACCATACTTAAATTTCTAAATTCTCGTTGACCCGTTGACTCAGAACTGCCACCAGGGAAACATCTGTTTGCGCAAAGATAAAATCTGAGATTTGCAGCTCGTCTTTATTGCTGATACAAAAGAGAGCCTTTTTTTTTTGTATTTTTATGTATTTATTTTTGTCGCAGGCAATTTGAAAGGAATGCCTTGGAGTGTATGAAATAAAGAGGATTTTTGACGCACAATATTTTGATGTATGAAAACTTAGCCGCGACAATTTTGACACACAGGAATTTTGTTATATGTAAATTTAGCTGCGACAGTATACTGTAAGAATTCTATCTACATTTATACCGAAATTTTACTCGCCACAGTAAAATTTCCTCTTGGGAATGGCGAGCTGGCGAGTGGAAATTTCGCGTCCTTTATATATATATATATATATATAATGTATAAAACCATCTATTCCGAATTTCCAGAAAATTTAATTTTAAATGAAAATGAATACTGTGATCTTTTAATAAATAATTATAGAGAATGAAAATAAAATTCAATTTGTGCCATATAGAAAAGGGGGGAAATGCTAAAAATATTAATATTATTTTTCTTATGCTATTCTAGATCCCTCCAGGTAATCTAAAGCAACAGTATTTACTTATTAACTTTTTTAGTTAGTAAATGATAATTTTGTCCCCGAGTTTTATGAAATTTATTTATTACTTAGTAGAGAGTATTCACTATTCAATTTTAGATATACCTATAGAGTTGCAAAGGAATGAAAAATGTTTTGTCACTTTTTTTCGATTTCGCGAAAGTTAATAAAATTATCAATTAGTAATAAAATAACTAGTACAGTAAATATTAAATATATCTGTTGAGCGAGAATTTTGTAATGAAAAAGATGGTTTTCATATAATTTTTTTCCCAGTTTGCTCCCTCAGTTATGTACATACATCGTGTTTTTTTCACAGTTAGTAAATAGTAATTATATGAAATTTCATTGCAATCAATAAAAAGTGATATAAAACTCTCCTCTCACCAGAAATTTTGCTGTGGGTAAGCCACACCTACGGCAAAACCTATTGGATGCTTGAGGACCCAAATCACTTACGTATTCGGCGTGCATGGTCATAGCCGAGGACCTAAGACTCATTCATTCAAACCATCAAACTCCTAGCGAGGAAGAGTACTGACGCCGTAAGTGAAACCACAGGAAAGAAGCTGAAAATTGACTTCAAAACCATATTTGGAATCTTCACAAGAATCATAAAAATATCCAAAAATCTAGAACGAATACAAAAATATGGCGTGAGCCTCCTAATAAAGAGCCTCAGTGTATTGAGGAAACACTACAGAACCAGAACTTCAAAAAAAAAAAAAAAAAAAAAAAAGTCATAAATTCCAACTCCATAGTTAGTGAAACGCTACAGAACTTCAAAAAATATATTATAAATTCTAACTCCATAGACAGTGAAACGCCACAGAGCTTCAAAAAAAGATATTATAAATTTTAACTCCATAGTCAGTGAAACGCTACAGAGCTTCAAAAAATATTCTAACTCCATAGTTAGTGAAACGCTACAGAGCTTCAAAAAAGATATTATAAATTCTAACTCCATAATCAGTGAAACGCTACAGAGCTTCAGAAAAGAAATCGCTGATTCTAACATCAAAGCCAGCAAGTCCTTCGACACTGTTAAGTTTCCTTCAAACTCTGGCAATATACAGAGCTTCAAAAGTCATAAATTATCCATTGTCCGAAAGTGACCCTTGAAATTTTGCACACATTTACAAGGACATTACTTTTTATTGCTCTTTTACAAAAGAGACCCTGCAATTATCACACTAGGAGGTTTGTGAGTTTCGATTCCAGCGAGCGTCGATCTCCTAAACCACATTAAAGAAATATCAATAGAGCCGCACTTCAGCTTTCTAAGTTGCCAGACTTTGAAGGCAGCTTTACCGAACTCCAGTAAAAAGTACTCGAGAGTCTAGAAGCTGACTTGCTAGCTACCCCTTCTACCCAGCCTTACTCACGACTAGACCTCATACAGTCGGTAACAAAAGTGTCTGAACGCTAGAAAAAATTCCTATGTAAAAAACGCACACTTCATACGGTTTCGTTAAATAAATCCTTATCGAATCGTGTTCATAGACTGACTAAGAAGAGGATTCGACAAGGATTTATTTAACAAAACCGTATTAAGTGTACTTTTTTTACATAGGAATTTTTGATAGTGATCGGACACTTTTGTTACCGACTGTACATCTACAAACATCAATTACCGAAACAGAAAACAAATCTGCTGATACAATAACAGACATTAAAGTAAAGCAAATGGAAATAAAAGCATTGATACATTAGATCATACCAGGAACACATGAAAACGACTCAAAACGCAGCCTCTAAATTCCTTCCAGCGCTCAAAGCTCTCCAATATGCGAATCCTAGTGCTTGGTCTGCCGAATGAATTTATTCCGAGGTTCTTAAATCACCTAAGCTTTGGTTGGCCAAGGAATCTCCACCACGGAATAAAAATACAGAATCACTAAACCAAGGAAGTAAACTTCTTCAAGAGTAATAATTTAACTGCCTCTTCACCTTGCCGAAATCGCAGTGGCAGAAGGAAACTTCTTTTATCGACCCCACAAGCGCAGAATAGGACCCTTCAGTGAAGTTCAGAGATGCTCCAGTTGTCAGTTCCTGGGGCACTCAAGCTCCTCCTATTACTAATCTATCAACTGCTCCAATTGCTCCGACCTTCACGCCAACGAGAGCTACACGGAAATCCATCTTGCATAAACTAACAACATCTCAAATCAGGAACACGGAAATCCATCTTGCATAAACTAACAACATTTCAAATCAGGAACACGGACCAGAATTTAACACAGTTCATCCAACCTACTTTTCCTCTTGTCCCACCTATGTGACAGAATACAATAAAAACGACTTGCCTGGACAAGCTCTATCCATTCTCCATGAATAAACGGACACGGATGCACTTTTTCTCATCTCCGCGTGAGACATATGTCTTTTAATTTGTTCATTTAATTTATTAGCACACAGTTTTGAGGACAATTAAATCACAATTATTAGCTTTTACTCAAAATTTCCCAAATCACATCTCTAGAGTGGATTGTTAAATTTGTCAGGCATAGCTTTTAATACCGACGAATTTTTATCGCCATTTTTTTTGAATAAAAAATTCAACCTTATTCAATCACACAAAATTGTCACAGAACATTCTAAAAAATTCTGTTAAAAATAAAAGGAGACCACACCCATAACATGAGCAGCTGAAGGTTATTGGGTTTTTCAAATAAATCGTTTGGGAGTGTGCAGAAAAGCCTAAACTGCTTAAAGGGGTATGCTGTACTAATTAATAAATTAAAAGTAATAGATTAAAATTGCATGAGAAATGAATCAGCATTCTAATCGAGCTTTTTCATCCATAATAATTGAAATTTCACAAAAAAAATTTTTTTTGTACTTTTTTGACAAAATAAATAATAAATGATACAGTTGTAATAATAATGATAAATCAGAACATTAATTCTGCATTTCATCGTTCATAATTTGTATTTATTTATCCTTCATCATAGGTATTTAATATGTATAAGATATTTTTTATTCTCTTCTCCTCAAAAAATAAAAATATAATTATTAAAAAGCATGAAAAGGCGAAATTCACAGGGCTATAAAAAAAAAAAATAATTTCGGATACGAAATTCTCATTCACATTTAAAAGACCCGTCTCAACTATTTAAATATGGAAGTTGCTAGTGTTTTCTCGTTGCTGATGACCGCAATCATTGTTGCAAGCGGAGAAGTAAGTGCGATGAAATATATCTAGATAATTATTATAAGAATGTACGTAGCTATATCATACTTTAAAAATAACATCACTCTATAGCTCGTCAAACACATTTATTTGTTTTATTTTATTTTATTTTATTTATTTATTTACAAAATTTTAAGCTTTAAATTTACTTTTCTTGGGTAGAAAATTTCGGAAATAATTAGTTACTTACATTGATTTTTTTTACTCATTAGTTATCACCCAATTCTCTTCAGAATTTATGTTAATGTCAATCAGTGTATTTGTCACAAAATTGGGCCTTCATTTTCAAATCAAAAAATCAGTTCGTTTATTATGAACTTTTAATTTCAGTCGCATGACAAAAATTCATGACGTTTTTAAATTCAAAACTTTTTTGTTGTTTGTTTGAGATTATGCTGTAATTGATATGTGTATATATATATATATATATATATATCATAGATATCGTAATAAAAGTTAATCTTAAAATTTAGCAATTAACAGATACAAAACAATACCACCACACAAAAATATAGAACTGATTTTAACGTAGAGGAAAGACTGACACAACATTGTTGCCATTTAGATTAAGAACCAATAAGAGACAAAAATAACTTAAATTACTTACGCCGACATGGATGATAATAAAATCCTTTTGTAAAAAAATAGAACCGACTCCAAAAAGCAACTACTATTAAAAAAAAAAAAAAAAAAAAAATTGGTATGAAATGAAACAGTAAATTGCGCCTAAAAGTATAAAATAATTTCCTTCGCCAAGCAACCTATAACACTACAATTTAAATAAAATTTAATTAGTTTTTGAAGGTTTGTTTTTAGATCGGTAGCAACAAATGCTGTTGTCTCGAATGATCCATTTTCATGTTTCCTTCATTATTTTATCACTGTATACAATTGGTCGATTAGTAGCATCTACATAGAACAGTGAACATTCTTTACAAAGCGGTATTTATGTTTCTACGAAGTTAGTTTCCTTTGCAAATTTGGTATAACTTTGATAACTATCATCCTCGGTGGCTTTTGGATTTGGCGATCAAAACGTAATGCAAAAATATACACGCAAGATGTATATTTTCATAATATATATTGTACAATGTATTGTTTCATATTCTAGATTACTCTCTTCATATACCTTATCAAAATAATCTGATATCCCAAAGAAATTAAATATGTTTGCCAGATAATTTTGCGATTTTTCTTTCACCAAGGATGTCAGATACCAGCATCTTCGCCAACTTTTGCTGCTTACGAAATCTTATTTGTTTTCTTGAATCAAAGTAGTTTTCGGCTGCTTTTTGCAGGTGACAATGTGAGATGTGTATATTGAATAGGATTTGATTTTTGCATTGAATAAAGTTATCAATTTTTATTTAATTTTGCACCGACTTCAAAAGTTATGATTAATTGTAGTGTTATAGGTTGTTTGGCGAAGGAAATTATTTCATACTTTTAGGCGCAATTTACAGTTTCATTTCATACTATTTTTTTTTTAATAGTAGTTGCTTTTTGGAGTCGGTTCTATTTTTTTACAAAAAGATTTTATTTTTCTCTTTTCAGTGAAACTTTATTCATATAGCAGACGTTCGACGGCAGCTTCACAAATCACAACTTCCAAGAAAAGTGACATAACTCAAAAAATGATTTATGTCACTGAAAAATACATGAAATGCATCGAATGTGGACAGCAAAGTTACATCTCAATATAGAAAGTTATACACTTGAGAGACAGTTGTGCCAGTTTTATTCTATACTCGGGGAAAGGATAACTTGACAGTGTGTATTAGCCTGTAGAAATTACACATCCGCGAAAGAAAATAGTTCTTTACTATATTTATGTGTAATAAACTTTTTCTCGATTTTTTTTTATTCTGGTAAACTGAAAAAAGATTAACTATTTAAACTAAACATATTTATGTTAACACATGGAATTTTTTGTAATAGATAAGCATAAAATTTATATCAATGTATTGTTTCGCGAAGAAAGTCTGTTGGCGAAATATTGGCGGAAGAGGGAATACCGGAAGCAACCTTTTAACCCCTATTGTGAGTGCGAAACAGTTTGGTGGGGCTAATAGATTACTTTATTTTCGAAAATTTGAAGATAATTAATGCACAGTCCGCTTCTTTAATTTCACAACTGTTAAAAATAGAGTAAAAATTTTGACGGATTTGAACTTTTGGGAAATTTTCACACCAGATTCACACCAAATATGTCAATGAAATATTCAAGCTAACAGGAATAAGGAAAAATATTTTTCGACAAATACTTTTTCTTTTTCGTTATTATTATTACATTGATAATATAATTTGAATTCGTTTACGCATTGTTATATAAAATATTTTTATTTCCAATACAAACAACTAATAGTGTTTACATTAATTTATACTATGCACTATATACTAAAGATTTTACTTTTTTTTTTTTTTTTTTCTGGAACAGAACAATAAAAGAAAAACATAATTATCTTTAATAATAATAATAATAATAATTATCATATATATATATATATATATATATATATCAGACTTATACATGTAAAATTTATATATAAATGGGAGACACAGATCAATTATTTAAAGCCGAAATTACATAATTAGCAAGCATTACATTGTAAAACAAATCTTATTTTAATGGATATTTACTTAAAGAAAATTATTTGGGAAATAAATACTGTTTGAGACTTTATAACAAATTGATCGATACCTTGGAGAGGAATTACAAAATTTTAAAGATATGTAGAGCAATTATGTAGGATTTTCTATATTGCAGTTTGAAATATTTACTTTTAAAGATATCATTATAAAAAATTTTGATTAGAAAAAGCTTACATTGAATATAATTATTACTTATAATTCTGTAGATTTAGTTAGTAAAATAATTTCATCAAGTGAATAAAAACTATATTACTTAAAACAAATAATAAATTAAATTAATTTAAATTAAATTAAAAATAAATAAATAAAGGCTGATAGTGGTCAAGTGAATTGAAATGAAATTTAAATTCTGTCCTACACATAGTATAATTTTGTGAAAGTGGCCTATTTATTTATTGTGTATGCATGAAAATGTACTCCTGACACTGCCTGCTTTAATCAAGGTAGTCTACCGCAAAATTTTAACGACACAATTATTATTATTATTATTGGCTCTTTGAAAGAAATAGTTATCTCGTCCTTATAAATCTATCTTTTGAGATTTGAATTTAGAGCCAAGAGCCTCCTAAATTCATAAAAATGCCTCGAAGTTCTTCCAAAAGCTATACACAAAAGTGAAAAACTTATTTTCAGATATCTAAAATAATTCCAAATGGCTACAAAATTGGTATTCATTCAATTGCTAAGTTTTTCAGTATCAAGTATGACGGAATTTTGACTCATTTTCTGCAATTGCTCTACATAATTTACTACAATAGTTATTTTTCGATTTAAATATACAAATATCCTTAAAATGGGAGGGGTTCTTAACTTTGTTTATAAATTGTAGCCCTTTGAAACGGTTACTATATAAATTTCTGAAAATTTCTGTCGAACATTATCTCTCAATTTCACCTTTAATATTTTTTTTACTGTGCCAAAGGGAAAACAAAATCACAAAATAAAAAGATAAATCGTTTTTATTTAGTCTATGCTGTCGGAAAGAAATAGTCCTCAATAAAAGTGTGGAAACATTGTTTCTGAAAATTTTAAGATTGCTTTTAAATTTATTATCACACATTAATATCAAAGCATGCTTATCCATTCAATATATCAAAATAAATTGAAAAATGCGTGAAATGACATGCTTTCATTACTATTCCAAAGAATCGAATAACGTAACATTTCCCTCTTTTTCATCTATAAAAATCTCATTCCAACCTCCTAAAAATGCTATGAAAATAAATGTTTCAACTCAGTTTTTAAAAATAGCAGTCGCAAAGGTGTGTGTTTATCAGTATTAAATAAATACATCAAGACAAATCATATTTACAAGTAAATTAAAATTCGCTTCCCTTTCATATAAATTGTGAGTTTCTTAATTTTATTCAGAAATAAATATATAAAAATTCTCATATTCACATTTAGCATAAAAAATCGGGATACAGACAAAATGAATGTATAAACAAATTGTAAACAGAGATTGCCTCTGCATATGAAAATTCACTATAATTATTTATTTATTTTAAATTAATATTTTTTAAATATTTTCATAAAAGCTTTAAACTATTTCCACTTTCTCATTTTTTTACTGCTTTTAACATTTACTGATTAACCGGTAAATAATAATGCAAATTGAAAATCTATTACGTTTTGTTCATTTAGAACTTTTTGTTCATTTTCTCCACAGAAGATACTGCCATTTAAAAATCACAGTTTAAATCTTATGATAAAATAATTTTTCTGCCAAAATATATTCGAAATATTTTAAAAGTATATTTTTAAATTATAAATATATATATATATATATATATATAATCGGTTTCTCTTTAAAGAAAACAAAGGCAAAAAATGTACATACAGATAATATTTTATTTAATTTTTTCCTTTTTCAAAATATTTAAGTATTAACCTTTTTGTTTTTGTTTTTCTCTCAAGGTAAAATGTAGTATATTACATAATTTGCAGTAATATGGATTTACAATAAATTGTAAGTAATGAATTTAGTGTAAATTCATTTCTAAAGAAACTAAAAAATATACTCTGAAAAAATATTTTTACTTTAATCGAAAAAAAGAAAAAGAAAAAACTTTCCGAAATCATCGCTAAATCGCCCGATATCGCAACCCAATTACCGCCAAGTGCGTAAACAGGTCTCTGTAGCCTTTGCAATGCTGACAAGTTATGCGTTCCCCGAGTATAGTTAAGTTATATTTAAGTTGATTTTTCTCAAATGCTGCATTTTTAAGTTGTGTCACTTTTCTTGCCTTTATCGGATATGAGCAAAAAGCTATCTATTGAATGAAAATACGTTAAGTTAGAAAGTCTGTACAAATGTAAAGAACGGATACGCTGTATTCGTAACCAAAAATTCTGAAATTGCGCAGCGTGAAGTTGAAAGAAAGAGCAAAATATGCATTGCAGTTGACGAACAGAAGTTTCAACATTGATACTTACAAACTGCTTTTACCAGTGTAGCTGCATGCGTTCAGCAGTTAGATTGAGAACAGACTTTTGTGAGTATCCTGTAATTTGTTTATATCTTAATGAAATCATAATGAAATCTATTTCAAGCCAAGATCATTACAACAAAAAAAGTATTAAAATTAAATCATCTCTTACGATGTTAAAAGCTAACAAATTTCAATAACAACAACGAGAAACATGGCTTGTATTGAGAACCTCTTCCTTTATGAAGTCGGTTTAAAACGTCTATGCGTTAATCGATGTGACCGTTTACAATAACCATACTTTAAATTTTACATAGCATAAATGTCACCCGCTACGCTACAACAGATGCAATGTCGTTCAAGTGTGCACAAAATAGGAAATTGTGAACAAACAAATGCACGTTTTAAGCGTTCTGTTTTTAGCATTAATGTCTAAACTATCTTTTCGTTCTAAATCGATGATGCTCTGCAATTTTATAATTAACTTTTTCCCCTGTCTTGAACCGTTTCCGAGATAGGAACGCTAAATCCACTGTTTTCCACCAGCTGGCGCTGTAGGCGGTTGAATCGCGTAGCACATGTCCGCTTTACTATACCTACATACCACTTTTATGACTATAGCTGCAGCTGTTCAGCAGTTAAAAGAGTCGGGACTGACTATTTTGGGCACCCTGTATTTTCTTTTGATGGTAAAGATATTACAATGGTACCTATTTCAGACCAAGACCTTTACAATAAATCAAAAAGTATCAAAATCGGATCATCCGTTCAGAAGTTATGAGCTAACAAACAAAAACAAAAACAAAAAAACATACGCTTTGAATTGAGAATCTCCTCCTTTTTGACGTCGGTTAATTAGAGCATCTCTTACGAAGTTACAAGCTTACAAACATCAACAACGCATAGCTCGAACGAAGAACACCCTCCTTTCTGAAGTTGGTTGAAAACGACTTTGCGCTAATCAATGTGACCGCTTACAGTAACAGTACTTTGAACCACAGAGTATACGTGTCATCAGCTACTCTGCAAAGAGTGCAACGTAGTTCAAGTGTGCACAGTGTAGAAAATTGCGAACAAACAACTGCATGTTTTAAGCGTTCTATTTTTAGCAATAATGTCTAAAATCTGTCTTTGCGTAATAAATTGATGAGGCTCTACAACTTCGTAATTAACTTTTCTTCCATCTTGAACCGTTTTTGAGATAGGAACGCTAATTCCACTGTTTTTTACCAGATGGCGTTTTATTTTCTTTAGATTGTAAAGATATTACAATGGCACCTACTTCAGACCAAGATCTTTACAACAAAACAAAAAGTATCAAGTAATCGTATTTTGAACTATATAGCGTATGTCTCACCAGCTACGCTACAACGTGTGCAATGTAGCTCAAGTGTGCATAGTGTAAGAAATTGCGAACAAACAAATACACGTTTTTAGCATTGTATTTTTTAGCATCAGTGTCTAAAATATCTTTTCGTACTAAATCGATGATACTCTGCAATTTTATAATTCACTTTTTCCCCTGTCTTGAACCGTTTCCGAGATAGGAGCTCTAGCATGAATGTCTAAACTATCTTTTTGTACTAAATCGATGATATTCTTCAACTTTGTAATTCACTTTTTCTCTAGAACCGTTTTTGAGATAGGAACAATAACTCCGCTACTTTCCACCAGGTGGAGCTGCAAGCGGTTTAACCTTGTACTGCATTGCCACTTTGCTATACTTACATGCCATTTTTATCACTATAGCTGCAGCCGTTTAGCAGTTAAAAGAGTTATGACTGATTTTTTTGGGCACCCTGTAACATCTTTAGATCGTAAAGATATTACAATGGGACCTATTTCAGACCAAGACCTTTTCAACAAAACAAAAAGTATCAAAATCGGAGCATCCGTCCAGAAGTTATGAGCTAACAAACATGAAACAAACATGCGGTTTGAATTGAGAACCTTCCATCTTTTTTGAAGTCGGTTAAAAAAGGACCATTAAACTATATATATGAATTAATTCACATATGTTTTTAATTGCATTAAAAAATTCGAGCTTTAAAATAGCTTAGAAATAACATTGTACATTATCTTGTAAGTTAAAGCTAGGAGAGATTGAGCTTATAATAATGGTAGGTCATATATTATAGCCAAAACCTTTGTATATTTGGTCATTATGAATATAATTTCCCTAAATGTCTCCAAAACAGAAAATCATAGAAAGTCCAAAAAGGGAGGTGCACAACTAGATGTTATAAGAAATCTATATACCAATTTGCAATCTTCTACGTCCAACCGTTTTTGAGTTATGCGAGATACACACATACACACATACACACATGTACATATACTTACATACAGACGTCACGAATATTCGTGTAAAGTCGTTGATATCTCTGAAACGGGAATTCGTATTAAAACCAAAGTCACTGGTGTACAACTAGACATATAACAGTCGCACACATAAATTTTGCAACATTCTGCGACTATTCATTTTTGAGCTATGCGAAATACAAAATCTGTTTCGCAAATCGAGATTACTATAATTCCTTAGAAACCTTTGGACGGCCTCTGCCTGCCTGGGCTTGGCCAAGCTTAACGGGTTGGATGTCGTCCGCCGAAGCGAATAAATCGCCAGATCACCGCATGGAAGCTGCCTACACCAGACAGTAATCTAGTCGCTAAATAGAACGAGGTGTGTCCGATGATTCTTCGTTCAGACTTCATCCATCATTTTCAGGAACTAGATGAAACTGCTACGTCACTTCTGGGCAGCAATGTGATTAGAACACCAGAGCTCAGGAATTGCAGGATAGCGACTTCTGCTTCTTGGACACATAGCTCGACTTGCACATCACACCCTCCAAGATAGCCACGGTGGAAATGCACAGACACGCTCCTGGATGTCATGGAATTTGGAATAAGTGTACTTACTAGCTGAGAGTCGAAATAACCGGAATTCAACAAAAATTAAAACAATTTTGAATTTAGGCAGGGAGGGAAAAAAAAAACCACAGGGGGAGCCGCTAAAGGTAGTAGTGCACACAATAATTAAAACCAAAAGTGGAGGCCGTTTGTAAAGGGGAAGGGGACAACACTTAAGATTTAAGAAAGAGAAGCTGAAAGAGATAGGAACAATGAGATTATATATGTATATATATATATATATATATAAATGAATACGTGAAGCCACTGGGGGATGAAAGATAGTTTTTGGGCGCATAGCGAAAATTTAGAAGATTTTGAAGTGGCAAGGCCTAAATACACCTAATTGGGAGGGAAATTACTATGCGCAGGGAGACCGAATGGAGAAGAGAAAGAGGGACCATCGCAATTTTGATCCACCACGGGGGGATGGTACCCCGCGTTGGTAACCCGATGACTGCTACACGACCCCATCGAGCACTTGAAGGTGCAGCACAGATTAACGAGGACCAGACACCGCCACACCCTCGTAAAATAATAATAATAATAAAATAATAATAATAAAAAAAATTAAAGTAAATAAGTAAGTAAATTTACTATACTTCCTTATACTTTGCATAAGGAAGTAAAAAGTAATTTATCAAAATAAATTGTAGCACTGAGGAATAGTGTAACTTTTGATTAGTGAAATTTTTCTTTTTAATCGGTTCAGCAGTTCCATAGATTATCCTCCACATACAAAGTTTCCCTCTTTATATATTAATATAGATTTACTTTTTACTGTGTTAATTATGTTTATGTTATTTATCTATTGTAATATATAAAGAGGGAAAATTTGTTCGTATGTAGAGAGTAATCTCTGGAACTAGTGAAAACTAACCAAAAGCTACACTGTTCCTGAGTGCTTTAGGCTATAATTAATTTTGATTAAATATTTTTTTTAATTCGAAATTTCATTATTTTAATTAAAATCCCCATAAAAGTTGTGGAAAAGACTAAATAATTTTTAGTTTTTATTTATAAAGCGATATGAAAAACAGTGATTAAAATCTTTTGAAAAATCATTTAAAGATGGTGACCAACGAAGCGGACGTAGACCGCTAGTATTAAATAAATTTATTTCTTTTTATGTCGGGGAGGTGGGGGGGGGGAGGGAGGAACTCTTTATTTATTTTTATTTATTTATTTTTTTTCTTTTCTTTGGTAGTTGTTTTTGTAAAAATATGTACAATTTTCCTTACTCTTGAATTCTATAAACTGATAATTTTTTTTTCTTTTCCAGTTTGAGGTAGACTACCAGTGTTTAAATGGAACGTCGTGCAATGACGGCGAGTGTTGCGTTCATTATCGAGACCTCAATTTTACTTGTAAATTTCTCGGGGAAATAGGTAACAAAATTCACTCCATAACAGTTTTATTTTTATTTTTTTATTTTTTCTTTTTGGAAAACGTTAAAAATGTTTTACAATTTAAGCATTTAAAATTTATCATAAAAAAAAAAAAAAAAAAAAAAATGTTTATTCTAGATGATTACTGCAATCAGAATTATGTAGAACAGTATATTATAGAAAGATTTTTTTTCTACAAATGTCCATGCAAGGAAGGTCTGAGTTGCAAAAAAGTAAGTAATCAGTATAAATTTCACCTTTCTGTTTTTTCTTTTTCTTTTTTCTTTCCTTTTTTTTTTTTTTTTTTTTTTTTAATATTGTCGATAAAATACTTAGAGGAACATTTTAAGATAAAAAAAAATGTCTTTTATTTTTAATTATTTATTTGTTTTTTAAACGAAAACAGAAAGAAAAAGTTAAGTAAAGTAACTGATGCTTCTGCTCTCTTTTTAATATAAGTGACTTTTTTGCTTCTCAGTTTATACACTGGCTAGAGGGCAGATCATCGCTAATTATAATGACACTTGCCCAACCTCACACTAACATTGAAATTATTTTACCATTATTAAAGAGACCCAATTTTATTCTCTCTCTCTCTCTCTCTCTCTCTCTCTATATATATATATATATATATATATATATAAATGCATTGTATATATATCTTATACTATTAAGTGAGCAATATTTGTATATATATATGTGTATTTCACTGTTTTCGAAAACGGTAGCTCGGACAGTCACGTGATTTAACACAAAGGTGCCCTCCAAAGGGTCACTGTGCACATCGAAGTCAGATTTTCGAATTTTTGATTAGTTTTCTTTTAATTAATAAAAATATGAAAATAAAACTTCCCATTTCTATAATGACGCAGAATGGAGAATCTTAGCAGAGGTTTGATTGGTTTATTTGATTTTCATTGATTTGAGTGTATTTTACATTGAACTACAGCTACGTTATGAGGAATTACGATTTGATTGGTTTATTTGATTTTCATTGGTTTCAGTGTATTTTACGTTGAACTAGAGCTACGTTATGAGGAATTACGAGATATTTGATTGGTTTATTTGATTTTCATTGATTTGAGTGTAGTTTACGTTGAACTAGAGCTACGTTGACTAGAGCTTTAATATTATGCGACTTTTACAGAGAATAAATTAGGATTGGCGCCATAACGATAAGAATGAGAACTAAAAATAAACAGATGAATAATTTGCTACAACAACGTACAAAAGCCAATTCGGTAACTAGTTTACTTAATTAAATTATTTAAATAATTTACCAGTATTAAACGATTTTATTTATTTATTTATTATCAATTTAAGGCAATTGTAAGAAATATTGGCCAAAAAAAAAAAAAAAAAAAAAAACAATCAGTCGCTTTTCCGTTCACATACAAATTAAATGCAATTTGATAATTATTATAATAGTATCTAGTAATTGAGAAGTTTTAACAGTAATTGATACAGAATTTGAATAAGAATTAATCCACATATTACTAGCGCAAATGCAGCAATAAACATAGTGTATTAAAAAAAAAGTATTAGCCTTAACATGGTAAAAAGTACAGTATGTGAAATTCATATATTTCACTGTTAAAAAAATTCGAGTAAAATTACGGGCAAAGTCCGGCAGCAGAGATTCCAGACAAAGCCCGTAAAAAAACATTTAGACGATGAATGATGTATGGCCAGTAATTTTACGTTGTGATGAAACATACAACAAACCTGTATAAAAAGTGGTATTGACCATAAAATTAAAAGGTAGCTGAGTATTAAAAAAGTAGTATTGCCCGTAAAATTAGAAAGTAGCTCAGTATATTAAAAATGTAGTATTGCCCGTAAAATTAGAAGGCAGCTCTTTATGTTAAAAATGTAGTATTGCCCGTAAAATTAGAAAGCAGCTCCGTATATTAAAAAAGTAATATTGCCCGTAAAATTAAAAAACAGCTCCTATGTTACAAAAGGTAGCGTTGCTCGTAAAATTTAAAAGCAGCTTGGTATGTCAAAGCAGTATTGACCTTCAAATTATAAAATGAATTATGCATAGAAAGAAGTATGATAGTCCGTTTTCCAAGCGTAAAACTACGGACAAAATTTGCCCCCCCCCTCCCCTAAACAAAAATGTATCCAATTCTATTCTGTATAAATATTAAAGATATATTTTCGATAGCGATTCATATTATTAAATCTTTTATCAGCATTCCTTCTCTATAATGCTAAACCTTGGGCGTGAAATGTTTTTGTATTTTCAAACTATCTTTTATTCAAGGATGATAGAGGATAAAGAATTCGATGTCGGCATCAAGGACTGCAATGAGGCCCGTGAGTCACTAAGGGCCGTATTCTCCCCTCCTTCGGAATCGGAATTTCATGCGGAATGGGGAGATTTCGAGTGGGATTCCGCTCCCAGCAAAAACCGGGATCCAGGCTTTTCGAATATACGGAATATGCTTCTATCTTGTTCCGACAGCTCAGAGCAGCCGGAATAGCATTCGAAGCGGAATATTGTGCGTGGAAATGGAAAGATAAAATGGCGGACGGTTTGTTGTTATTAGAAGTGTGTGACAGAATTGTTGTGGTGGTTTTAGAGATCGAACATTCGTAATTTCATAAATTTAATTGAACATTTTAGATTATCGAAAAAAGCACCTTTCTTTTTAATTGAAAGTTTGCCGGAGTTTTTGCAACCGAAGTCTTATGAAGCTTTTTCTCCTGAATGAAGGTAATAGTGAAATTTTTTCTTTATATTTTCTATTATTAAGTTGTTTAAGTCAGTGGTTGTTAAGTACAATAATACGACTTATATCCCATGTTTTATATGGTTGAATATTTAAGTAATATTTTTTGTGTTTTTGATTTAATAAGTGCTTTATACATTCGTTAAAATTTCGTTCATTTTTTACCTTGTATTCCATAATTTTTGAGACATAACTTACTCTATGTGATGCACTGTTTTCATATTACCTTTTTGTGTTGCATTCATTATGTTAATCTGGGCACTTTTCTCCATTAAAATGACATAATTCATTTTAAAGTCATGCTTTATAATATTTGAAAGCTTAAGTAATTTAAGGAACTTTCAGCTTGCTTATTAAATAATATGTATGTATTTCATGGTTATTACTTATTCTAAATATTGAAGATTTTTGAACTGATAATTACAAACTTTTGTACTTTAAAAACTAATGCAAACTTTGCAGAAATTGATTGAAATATCCAGCACTTTTAAGTACAAACAACTTTTTCTTAATTTGTTAAACAATATGTATTAAATTGAATACAGGCTTTGGAAATCCTTCTTTTAAATATAACTTTGATTATTTAGTTGTGTACTTTATTTGTGCTCTACACAATGTAAATTTATTTAATATATTTATTTTTACATGCCAAATGAATTATGCTTTTAACAACTCACTTATTACATTTAATGAAATAATAAGTTGTAGTTGAAAATTCAATTATCCCATTGAGTAGTTCTATTATTTTAAATGTTTTACACCCTTTTCTAAGTGTAGAAAATAAAATATTGTGTTAATTAGAGTGATAAAAGTAACATGTAATGAATTGTTTTTTCTTTAATCAGAAAAAGTAAATTATTAATAATAAATTATGCGCAAGAACCATATTTCTTTTGGTCATTTATGCAGTAATTAGTGTTAAAAATATTTCTTGCAATTAAAAAAAAGGATGAAGAAAAGTTGCATAGTAAAAATACAGTTGAAGATCTTTATAACGCAAAGCTAAAAACACAAGGTTTTGCATTATATAGATCACATTTCACACATCGTCAAACTTACCTTGTAAACATGGCCAAATATGTCTGAAACATATCAAAACAGAGTAGGACATTTTAAAGTTACATTTATTGGAACATAAATTGGGTGGGTAATAACTTTCATTCTAAAATTTACTTTATAAAGATAGTCCATATATATGCCTGTACAAAATCATTCATTATATTGCTCACTTAAAAAAAAATTGATAGCAATTTTTTCATTAAAAATCTCTGAATTAAACAGATAAAGAAAAACAAATGTATCACACTTACTCCTCAACAAAGTAACAGTTTTTTAGAAAGTATTTCTTAACTCCAAAATTCATTGTTTATATCCAAGAAATTTTGCGTTATACAGAGAATTGCGTTATAAAGATCTTCTACTGTATGTCATTTTTGTGTTAATAGTTAATGTATGAGGAAATTCTTACAGATTTCTGACAAAAAATTAAGTAAAATTATTTAACATAGTATGTGTATATACATAGATATATCAGGGTTTAATCCAGCTTTTTAAAAATGGTACCCCATTTGTGAATTTATGAAATAATTTGTGAAAACATCAAATAAGTTTGTGAAAACAAATAATGCTTCAGAATAATTAGCTGAAATGCGCAAAGCAGTTTTTAAAATTTTAAAATACATTTAGGAACAGTTGTAAAATAAATATATATGTGGCAGAGTTATTTCTTATATGTAAGATAAGAAGGTGTTTACTTTATTTACCATTTTCTCCAGTAAATATACAAACTGAGGTATTTTTATGTATTCGTTCAATGTAACAAAGCTTATAAAATTTTTTAGTGTGCAGATATATTGAAGAGAACTGACTTTGTGAAGGTGCCTCTTTGCTAAAAGTTGATTTTGTGAAGGTACCTCATTGCAAAAAGTTGACTTTGTGAAAGTACCTCATTGCGGCACTAAATTTGTTCTGGATTAACTTCTGTATGTATATATAAATTCATACTTTTAAGACAATCCAAATTCATTTATTATAAAATCAGATTGGTAATGGCAAACCTATTCAAGAATTTGTAGATTATTATTATTATTTTTTATAATAGTTCATAGGTAACTTAAGTAAGCAAAGAAAATGTTGTACTTTTTCATTAGTCGGGTGCAAATGATTTGTTGCTGACTCTTAGTTAACAAAGCACCACATTATGAAAACACATTTAATAGTAACACTTTTAGCAGTAAAAATAAAAGTATTATAATTAATTTCCAGTGATTTCTCACAATGTTTTACCGAAGCTGACCTGTGGTGACCTGCAATTGACTCAATCTTATTTCCTCACAACTTTTCTATTTATTATTATTATTATTTTCCTCCTGCTTTCTTATTTATATTTAATGTTTACTCATTTTTCAATGTGTACTAGATCTCTTAATTCTTTAATATTCATAGAGCAAAAGAAAAGATTTCTCTCTTGGAACCTAAATGAGCTCAGTAAGAGAATGCTGAGAGCTGAGACAGCCCTCCTACAGAAGAACTCTGACAGACCACCCTCTAAGGCACCCCTCCTGTAGAAGACAATGTAGAACTTGAAAACTGAAAGCCTGGTGAGTGTCTGAATTGTGCAGTGTTTATTAAAAAGCTGCACGATTGAGGCACATTTCCCTGGTAATTCTTTGGAAACAAGTCGACATCACATCTAAGTATGAATTGCTATACAGGTAATAATTTTATATTTTCTTTTCAACTTAAGTTTAAATTTTTATTTTATTTACTGATATTAATTTTTACTTTATGTCCTTGCTTTAAATTACTTCTATTAAGAAAATAACATACTTTTATGATGATTAAAATTTAACCTTTTTTGTCTTTCGAATGTGAATTTGTTCAATTGGTAAATCAAATCAAACTTAATTGAATACTAAAGCATAAAATAATTTCTTTTTTTTTTATAAATTGAAGATTATAAAATATATTTATTGCTCAAATATAATAGATTTTGTCATAAAAATTCTAATATTTAATTTCAATGTCTTGTCTTTGCATATAATAGTTTCATCTTTATCTTTTTGCTAATCACATCCCTGATTAAAAGATAGTTTTGTTATGACTCGCAAAGCTCAGTTATGATGATTATATTACAACAGTACAGAGACACACCAAAGTAAAAGCAATCTTTTTGTTTTCTCCATTACTATTTGAATAAAACTGTACTTGTAATTAGATAGTTTGACTATAAATAAATTGTATCCGAACAGTAGTGAAAAAAAAAGTCTTAGATTCTCAATTTATGTTACTTTTAATTATAAATTTAAAAAACAGTTCAATGTATGAATATTTACATGATGTTAAAAATGTCAATGTAAAAAATATTGAGAGCAAACTGCATTTTTTTGTACTGTATAGCATACTGCACTACATGCATTGGCATTTGTTAAATTTATATTTCTGTTCAAGTCTGGTTACATATTCTAACAGTTCAATATGCTAAAGATCTGTCGTTCAAATTCAATAAATAAACTTTGTCAGCAAATACCATAAATTGAAAAAAAAAAAAAAAATCATAGTTTTTTTCCTGGTGAAATGTTGTACTATTATTTTTATCCGAAACAACTGTGTTTTTTTTTTTTTTTTTCAGAATTATTTTATATTTTAGAAGGGCTGCACCAAGAATTCAGTACAGTCGGTAACAAAAGTCTCCAAACACTAGCAAAAATTCCTATATAAAAAAAGTACACTTAATACAGTTTTGTTAAATAAATCCTTGTCGAATTCTGTTTTTAGACTGACTAAGAACAGGATTCGACAAGGATTTATTTCACAAAACTGTATTAAGTGTTCTTTTTTTATATAGGAATTTTTACTAGTGTTCGGAGACTTTTGTTACCGACTGTATGTACTCTGTGAATACTGAGTAGGTATAAGAATTTCATTTTTAAGCCTTCTGGAAATAGATGTTAACTAGTAAATAAAAAGCTTCAAAAAGTAGCTAGTAAAAAGTTTCTATAACGGTGTCAATTTGGCCCGGCCCGTTTATTATTTGCCAGTGTGCGGCCCGGCCCAGCCCGGACAAAAAACAATAAAGTCAGGCCCGGCCCAATTCAAAAATATGAAAGATTAAAAATATTCATGCCTTTCTATGAAAAAGATTTTTAGTATGTGTTTTGCAGAGGTTTTATATAGCGAAGCAATAGAATCTTCTTTAACAAAATTGCTAAACTTTTACAAGATAATTATATATAAACAAAAGTTCATTATTACAGACGTACAGAAGGCACAAAGACAGACAAAAAGTCAAATTGAAAATATTAGCACTCATCATACACTATAGGACGGTATTTAAAATGGTTATTACTAATAAAAATGCACGTTCAACCACTTTCTCTTATGTACCGTAATGTATACGAATCTTTCATGTGATCCGGTAAACAAAATTTTAATGGTAATCCAATTATATTTTATAGTAAAGAGGCTTTTGTACATGCTAAAACTTATGCTACTTTCATTCAATGCACTGGAGAAAAGAAAAGGGAATTTAGAGAAAAAGTTACAGCGGCAGGATTTTTATAGCCTTCATACCACCTAAACTCTACAGACCATAAGACACAATGCCTTATACACAGTAACATATCTAATTTCTTTCGTTTGAACATGTGCGCAAACTAGTAGTGACATGCATACTATTTTGAATAGGAAACCATTTAATATTACTTGAAATAAAATACATTAATTTCGAGACATGCTAAAATATTCGAGAGAAATCAGATTGCGAACAGACAGACTGATAAGCAATTAAATTGAAGTTACAGACATTTTTTAACAAAATAAAATTTTATGTGATATAGTAGCCTGTAAAATTATGTGAAATAAATGACTGAAGAAATATTTTACCATTTTCCTTTTTCGTTGATTAACGATGAAACCAGAAAAAGATTCGGGCTGACACAGCCCGGAAAAAATTTCATTCAGGCCCTGCCCGGCCCGAGTATACACAAAAAAACTGAGCCCGAGCCTGGCCCAGCCCGAGCTTGCAAAAAAAATTTAGGCCCGGCCCAAGAACGGATTGAAAAATTCAGCCCGTGCAGACCTCTAGCGGCCACGACATATTCTACGTGCACCAGCCACCATTACACGAAGGTCTTTGGCCGGCTCGAGAACCGAACCCGTAATCTTCCAATTACGAGCTCAGCGCTCTACCGACAGGGGTACTGCGGTCTGGATCTAAGGTTGTAAAAAAGAAATAAAAAGGGTCATATATTAAAGCTGCAATGCAAAATGGTCTAGATATTATGAATTCTTTTCTATTATGAGGATTTCCATAATGATTTTCTGTTTTTATCTTGTAATATGCACTATTAATATTCCTTTTCAGTGAAAGAAAGCAGCGAATAGGCAGGCAGAGCATGTGTTAATAAGTAAAGTGAGTCGGGGGGTTGGTGAGCGGAGCGAGTAGGGGGCGGAGCCCCCTAGTGATTAAAAATAATAATAAATTTATTTTTATATAAATCTGTATCACAAAAAAATATCTGATAAAACTGACATAATGCTTTTTTTTTTTAATATTAATTTCAAATAATCAATTTTTCCCCCTTGATTTTGTTATTCACAAAAGTAATGTCGACACAGCTTTAACCTCTTTGGTGACTTTTATTATTTTTGCTATGTGATGATTGATGTCAAGGTCTTTACTTACGCAATTGCAATAACCATTTCAATTTACCGCTAAAATGGCAAACAAAATGATTGAAACTGCCAAGCGTGTTCCATATTAAAGCTGTGCTGAAAATAGTCGCCAATAATCATTAACGTTTATTTAAATGTTTAAATTGTTTAATAATATATATATATATATATTTGAAACTGACATCATAATATTTTATTTGAATTAATTATTTATTTTTGAAATATTGATTTCAATCAATCAAGTTGGCTTGTAAGTTCTTTCTTTTCTTTTTTTCCGTGAGACAGGCAAAGCCTGGTTTTATACTAATAAAAGACGATATTTGTATCTTTGCCTGTGTGCGATGTAGATTAAATATATATATGGCACATTATTTTTTTTCCTTCTAGATAGAGGATTGAATTTGGGAATAAGGCTGATTGACTGCTGTAGGTCCTGTGTCTGAGGGGGGGGATGGCATCCGTGAGGGTTTTTCTAAGGGGTCCTAGCCCATATTTACACAAGTTTCAGAGAAAACTCTGAACAGCTAGGATGACGAGCGCGACCTGGGATCGAATCCGGCACCTCAGGTTTACCAGCTTTTGAGCGCAAAACCGCTCGGCTGCTGGTGGGCACTCTAGATTGAGGAATATGTGCAGATTCACAATATACTTTAAATTTTCGATATTTTTAAAAATATGATTTTTTGTGTTTTTCCCCTACATTCTTCTTTGAGCTGTAATTTCAAGCTGAGACCAACAATATAACACGTTTACAACTTTTTATTTATTTTTTTTAATATAAAAAAGAAAAACCTTTTTACACATGAATGTTAAATTTAAAAATTATTCCTGTTTACGCTAAAATAGATGTCATAGATGATTTAAAATTTTATTTAGATTTAATTTTTTTTATAATGTTTATTTAAATTTATCGAATTGTCTTATAGGTTTTTTCCACTTTATTTTATCATCCACAAACTAAAATGAGCACAATTTTAGTATAGAATCCCCTTGGCGACTTTTATTATTTTTTGCCACTTTGGTGATGAATTAAAATGGCTATTGCAATTGCATAATAAAAGACTTGCGAAAATCGCTCAAGCTATTTAGGAGCCAGTTTTCAAATTTCGTCAAGAGACCTTATACTAAAGCTGTTTCTTAATGTCAATGCATTTTTAGTTTATTTTGAAATGACCACGTTTCCAATCAACATAATGAACCTCAAATAATTGAATATCATTTATATTTTCTTAATAGCTGTATATGATAGCACTTAACCATGGCTTTGATTTGCTGAAAATACAGCACAGCTTTAGTATGGGACTCCCTTGGCCAAATTTGTGACTTTTTTTTTCCCCAATTTTTATTCATTCTTCCAAATAAAGAATGAATTTCATTTTCTTTATTTCAATAAATTGTTTTAGTAATGGCACCAGTTTACATTGTTACTTTTCAGAATATTGGACGTTTGGTTTATTAGGCTTATTAATAAAGAAAATAAGCTTTTAAAAGATTAGCTTATTATCAAGTAGCAGCTTTTAAAAATAAATAAATAAATAAAATAAGCTTTTAAAAGATTCGCTTATTATGAAGTAGCTGCTTATAAAAAAATCGCACTTATGTTGTTGCAAGTTGTGAATTTTTCATTTTTATTTTAACAGATGCTTACACATTACAGAGAGCCAAAAATAAATCTTATAGTGAAGAATATGGCATTTGAGATTGTTTTTTAATAATATATTGGTTAATTTTTGTTTTTCATTCATGATCTATTATAACTTGGAAGTAATTCATAATTTGATCTATCGTAGTTAATAATTTTGAATCCATTAAATGGATTCAAACATTTAAAATGGATCCATTAAATGGGGTTCAAACTCAGCACTAGCATTTCAGCCATAGCAGTTCAGAGATTTTTCTGAAACTTGCATGAATTTGAGCAAGGACTCTTTCGAAAGAGACCCACAGAAGGAACGCCACCAGGCCTAGGGTCCTCGCATAGTCAGTTTACCTTAAACAACACAACACCCTCCATTATATGTGATGTTGTGGGTGGGGAGGGATCTTTTCAGAATTTTCTTAAATGAAATCGATTGTACAAATACAGGTAATTCAGAAAATTGTGAAGTTTAAATTGATATGAACATTCAGTATAATATCCAATAACGGTAAAGGGCAAAACTGGATTGTGTTGTGTGGGTTGGAACTGATTGACTATGCAAGGGTTCTAAGCCATATTTATGCAAGTTTCAGAGAAAACCATGTAAAACTCCAAACTGCTCAGATGAATTTGACCTAGGATTGAACCCAGCACCTTCTCTCTTATGAACATATCAAGTGAGAGACATTTCGTTCAGCTTTTTTACTGAACACAGCATGATCAATTTTTTGAAAGATAGTCTAAAATATTGATGACCCGCTGATCTCGAACCTTTTAAAAAACATTAATACATTTCACTAACAGCCTTAAAAAGAAAAAAAATAATAACTAATGGCTGGGCTACTTTTAAATTAAAAATACAAGACAATTTAACATTTTTTTCTGGCAATCCTAACTGCATAAAATTTTATAGTCTAGATAAATGTTATTTTGTAATATATTAGAGGTGAAATTAATAGTAAATTGAGGTAGATAGAGTGTATGTGTGTGTGTGTGGGGGGGATATATTTTTTTCTTCTCACAGATACAAAGTTTCAGCAGACGTCTAACACACAGACAGCCAGTTTCTGAATGGTCAAATCGTGTGTGAAGCATCTTTAAACATGTAAAATCCATCGAAGACTAGAAGTTTAAAATTTTTATGAATCCAATACTTTCTTTTATGAATATTGAAGAAAGTAAAAATATGTTTTAAAAGAATACCTCTTATAGACTTACATATATTTTTATAGGTTCTTGTAAAAATTGCTAGAAAAATTTCAAATTTAGGACGTATAAGGTTTGACTGGAAAAATTACAATTAAAAATATTTTTCCACAAATCATGACATACTATAGCAATAACTCTGTTTTCTGTGAATAATTAAGGCATTGAAAAAATTCAGCTTATATGTTTTAAAAAATTCTTTCAAATTTCTTCATGACAAATTAACTAAAACCTCTGATGAAGAAATTACTCGAATATAAAATTATATAAAAAATAAGCTAACTGTTATATTAATAATTTAACCAGTCACCATGTTTAAACGAGTATAAATTTCAAATTAATCAACTAATTAACTAACTAATTTTTAATTAAAAAGAAAAAGAAAGAACTCCATTAAATCAATAAACAATAATTTTAAAATTATAAAAATTTCCCGTTAAATTTTAAAATTTTAAGGTAAATAATTGGTAAAAATCACAAATTAAATACACAATAATAAATGAATAATTCAACAATAGGAAGAATTAGATAAAGTATTGTTAGGTGTGATAAAACCTCGTAATATGATAGATGCAATGCTATACAGCAAATACTGTATTCGGATGATATACATGTTTTATTTATAAAGCAATCGAACCCATAAGTATTAGGAATAAATTATGTGATGTCGTGAATAAATCTTATGAAAATTTTACTACATTAATCATATTATTTATGGAACGCTGATTTTTTGGCCGATCACTTTTTTAATTTTTAGATGTATCTTTCTTTTCAAACACACTTTAAGCAGAACTAAATATGAGCGATTTTATATATCTATGAGAAAATACAACCATCGAGTGATTGTTTGTTTACTAACAAGCATGATTTTTCTCTGACTGCTGATTGGTTTGAGCGTCTCAAAAACGTCACTTCCTCTCGAATGCTTCGGAATGATTTCGCATACGGAATTCAGTGTCGGCAGAATAGCAGTTTCCATTCGGATCGGGATCTAGACTCGATTCCGGTTGATGTCCATTCCGATTACGTTCCGTTTTCCGATTTGGGGAGAATACGGCTCTAAGTATAACAGCCTTGGAAAACTTATTTAGGTGGCAAGTCAACTGGGAAAAAGCAATTCTGATAGGCAGCAATTCCCCCATCGAATGCGGAGGCAAAAGCGCCAGCTGGATTAGCAAATGAAAAAAGGGGACAACGGACCCCTGCTCCAGCGTTGGGATAAGACTACTATATAACAGGCTGAATCATTCGCCGCCATTTGTACGTCAAGTCCGTCATTAGTAAATTTAAGATTACTAATAATAGTGTTATATAGTCTCATATAATAGTCTTATATGGTAGTTCGTAACTGCCAAACGTAAGACTATTTATAATAGTCTTATATAATCTCATATAATAGTCATATACAATAGTCTTAGTTTTAGCAATGACGGACTTGACGGACAAATGGTGGCGAATGATTCAGCCTGTTATATAGTAGTCTTACGTTGGGATACTCCTGCAACCGGAAGCGTCAGTGTAAATTCTCAGCCAATCTGGCTCAGGATAAAGAGTGTTTATGGTCTCATAGGTGAGAACTCTCAGGATCTCCGAGTCGGTGACTTTCTTGAAAGCTTTCTCGGAGAGGTTAAGGCACACGCTAAATTTATAAGTTTCAATAGGGCATGGTGGCAGAGGCAAAAGATCCGGTTCACACTGCATCCCAAGGTCCCTTTCCAGTTGGAGAACCCCTTGAACAAATCCCTGCTGGGTTTTTAGGTTCCTATCAAAATTAAGAGAAATATCATAATCATACCAAAGCTCTAAGGATCTTTGAGTTCGCCTTATTTTTTCCTATAACAAAAGGGCCTTTTCCTGAATGATTGATTTGATGGATCTAAGGCCTGTGTACAGATACATTGCATCCGGTTTTAACAGCCCCGGTGGTGAGGCGAAGAGCTTGGTTGAGAACCAGTTCCAGGGAACCCAAATTGCGTTCAGACGTAGCAATGAGGGGCTGGCTCACAACATTAAGTCATCAGTGGAAGAATAAAAGGTATAAACGTCAACTTCAGAATTTGCAAAGAGCAACCCCATTTACACCCTGAAAGGCGTTTTAACAATGTCAGCCTATTTTCGACGCGACTAATGATATTCTCAATAAATAGATGCCAGGATTACTTTCTGTCAAAAGACACTCCCAAATAGGTACAGCATTCAACTTGAGGCAGTTGTAGACCTTTATAGGTTAGTTCTACTTGAATAGGTTGATGAGTGAGAGAAAAGGACACTGTGACTGTTCTGTCAGTATTAACCACCATATTATTTGAGTTGCACCAATTCTCCAGAACACTCAAAGATTGACCGAGTTTCTTTTCGTTATGTTGTTTGGCAACTCTCTTTGGAGAATTCATAAAAATGGCCAGATCGTCTGCATAAAGTAAACATCTTATGCCAGGAATAGATTTAAGTGAGAGAACAAGGTCATTGGTGTATACGTTGTAAAGGCTACAGTTCGAAATGGCATCCCTGAGGGAGGTCGGTCTTAAAAAGCTTCCATTTAGAGAGAGAAGAGCCAAATCTTACTCTACACATCCTTTGGCCATGGAAGCCCTTAAAAAAGTTAAGCATGTTGTAACAGATTCCAAGCTCGGATAATTTCAAAAGAAAATTTTCACTCCAAACCAAATCGTAAGCAGATTTAAAATCAACGAATACAGCAGTCAATACTTGCTGTTTGTCCAGAGCATCTTTAACTGATTGGCTAAAGAGGGCAACTTGTTGATTTGTGGAACGGTATTGACGAAAACCAGCCTGCTCTTCTGCAATAAAGCCATTGGTTTCCAAAAACTAGTTCAATCTCCATACCACAATGCGCTCCATCACTTTCCCCAATATGCTAGTAAGAGCAATTGGTCTATATCCATTTATGGCTTGCTGATCTTTGCCTTTTTTCTGAATAGGAATGATAATAGATCTACGCCAATGCGATGGTACTACTCCAGTCCTCCAAACCAGGTTAAATAGTCTAAGCAATGTCTGACATGCATTTGGGCTCAAATGACTGAGGAACTCGGAATGAATACCATCATCACCAGGGGACTTGCCTGTCTTCAGGCATTCAATAGCTTAAAAAAAAAAAAAAAAGCTTTTGACTTAAAAAAGTTTTTGGCTTAAAACATGGTATATAAAAGTTTTTTTTTTTTTTTTTTTTTTTTAATCTTATAATAATTATTTTGTACTAAGTTCAGTCTGATAGCCCTTTTGTTAATCTATCATATTAAATCTTGATTTTCCAGATAGCAGAGCATGTATTTAATTTTCTTTTTCTCCACTTCCTTCACAATTTTTCATCATAGCTCATCCCATGTTTTGAGATGAGAGCTTGTTTTAAAAGTCCAAATGTAGTACAATAATCCATAAGATAAAGGATGCATGTAAAAGGAATAGGTTCAATTCCGGTTTCATTCTCATTTTTCAAAAACATAGAGCAGTAGATTTAAGAGGCATGGATTGTAACCTAATCCTGATGTAACTCAACACATTGAAGACTGTTTGGGTTAAGAGATGGAATTTCTTTTTTTGAAAATAGGTGTTGAATATATTTCTGATAGTAACTCTAGTTATTTATGATAATTTTTGTAATTTCCTCATTTTAAGTTTTCGTTATAAGAGAATACGCATGTATAGTTACGCTCATCACTTCCTGATTCTGTCACACGTTAGGCTTAAGAGATAGGCTTAAGAGATTTCCTTAGGAGATCCACCTAATTTCCATACTTTAGTTAATTTAAAAAAAATCTAATTGCCCGATCGATAAGCTGTTTAAACTGACAGATTCAGAAAAAATGTCCCTTTCATTTGGTACCTTATTTGTAACGAATTTTTGACTAGAATTTTTTTAATTAATTAAAATATGAAAATAACAATTTAAAATACACATTGAAATTTTTAATTGTTGCCAATTTTTTTAGCATAATATATATATATATATATATATATATATAAAATATTAAATTTGCGTTTATATGATGTAGTGATGATCTAAAAAATGCCGTCTGTAAAATAATAATAATAATAATAATTTTAAAGCTAACGAAGAGATAAATAAAGTGCAAAAGTTTCGAACCGTCTTGGAAGCAAATGAAATGAAATAAATAAAATAAATTGATTATTTTTCAACGGGCGCCTTAGTCGCCCTACAACTAACTAGTTCAGTAATAACCACAAAAACTTTAGCAAAAAAAAATTTTTTTTTTTTTTCTTCTTTAAACCAACATTTTAAAGTTTTTTCTTTACTTTTTCGTTAGTAAATCGACCCTTTTCTATTAAAAATAGATAATAATATCGAAGCTTTATCTGTTTTAACTATATATTTCCATTTTTCACCAGCCAAATAATTTTCATACAACAATTTTCACATAGTCTTACGCTGAGAAATATGTTTCGGTGTTAGGCGATGAACATCATGTTTCCTTTTGTTATGATTAGTTTTAAATAAATTTTTATAACGTTGTACAAAGTTTCTACAGATAAATTTAAAGATTTTGAGAGAGCTTTTTTGGGGGGTGGATTTTCTTTTAATACACGAGATGCGACTTTAGATTTAAGAGGTGGTGTACGTTCCTTTACAGGGAATAATTTTTTTACTTTTTTCCCAGTCAAATACAAACGTTGGCATTTATTTACTTTTTTATTAATTACTAGTATATAACCCCGTCAAAAATGACGGAATGTAAAATCAATTAAGGCAGTGATTCAACAAGCTTTGCCTGCTTCGCTGATCACTATATTTGAAGGAAACTCTTTTCTATATCGCTTTATATATTTAAAAAAAAAAAAAAAAAAAAAAAAAACATGAAATTGCACAAAAGCCCGCTTTCTGTCCCCGCTGCCTTCGACAGAGACCCACTCATTCGCAGACTCTCGGGTGCCTGTCCCTATTGCCTATGACAATAGCTTACCAGTGGGCTTCCATTTGGGTGCTTATCAGATGACAGTTTCGAAACGGGCTGAATCGAAAAAATTTAAGTAGCAATTTTATATCTGAATCCCAGTTACATATGAACAACACTATACCTGGTGTACGTAATATTTTCTTTCATGTTATTTTGTATATTTATTTGATTTATTCGATCAACTGTAAAATGACAACAATTTCACGCCAAATATATTATTACAATATGCTATGATCGGCTACGTCTATCTCGTTAGACAATTAATTTTTTGTGGTTATAATAGTAGTTGAGTTAGTTAATAGCAGTTGGTATATAGAAAAATAAATAATTAAATATATAAATCTCATCATAGTACAGCCTTGATCATAGCCTTGATCTGATCAGCACAGATCGTAACTCCCCTTGTAGACTTTTGAATTTTTATCGCCATTTTAGACAAAAATACATAATTTGTGCGATTACTTTTCTGTTTCTTTCTTTTCTTTTCTTTTTCCTTTCCTTTTCTTTCTTTTCTGTTTTTCAATATTTTATAATTTATTTATGTTTTTGATGCACTACTTGACTTAAAGTTGCTTTCACAAAAGTAGAGTCCTTGGCGAAAAAACTTCCGATCTTTTTCAGCATCAAAATTTTAAAATACTATCTAGGATTATCAACGAATTAACTTTCATTACAAGCGCGATTCATCCGTGCCAAAAACATACTATTTAAACAAAACAAAAAAGAAAAAAAAAACTCTAAAATTGAAGTACATTAAAAAAGGTTATGGTTTTTTTTTTTTTTTTTTTTTGCTCCATTTTCATATTTTTATTTTTTTATATGCGTGAGAAAATTTAAGATTTATTTATTTATTTATTTATTTATTATTTTTTTTTTTTTCCCGCGTAAAAGCATATTTCATTTTATGCTAAAAAAAAAAAAAACTGGTAAATTTTTTTCGCAACAATTATAAATTTCAATGTCCAATTTTGAAGTTATTATTTTCATATTTTAATTAATTAAAAAAAAAAAAAAAAAAAACTAAGCAAAACTTCATTACAAATAAGGTACCAAATGAAAGGGCCGATTTTTTTTAATCCATCGGACTAAACAGCTTACCGATCGGACAATTAGATTTTTTAAAATTAACTAAAGTATGATAGGCAACTTGCTATATAGATGAGTACGAACCGGAATCGTTACCTCTCTTGCAAATTACATATATAGATGTCCTTTATTTTACGAATAGAAATACTAAAATCAAACTTTACACATCTTTATTTTAATTTATTTATTTATTAACTTTTCTTTTTATAGCCGAATAACACTATTTCTCTTCGGAAAGCGCAAAAATATAGCCTTAGATTCATTTTTTATTTTCTGGCAACATTTTAAAACAAAAAAATACTTTTAATGCTGCAGAAGATAATTAAATCCTTACTACAATTTGATATGTCAATACGTTTTTATTTAAAAACTAGCAGTCTTTGCCCGCTTCGCTAGTCACTATATTTAAAGGAAATTCATTTCTATATCGCCTTATTATAAAACAAAATAAAAATAAAAACCATTGAAATTGCTCAAAAGATCGCTTGACTTGTCCATCCACAAAATCTCGGGTGCGTGTCCCTATTGCCTGCAACAAAGCCATACCAGTGGGCTTCCATTTTTGTGCTTCTCAGTTAACAGTTTCGAAACAGACAGTATCGAAAAAATTGAAGTAGCCTTTTTGTATTTAAATTTTAGTTACATACGAACAACACTATACATATTGTACATAATATTTATTTTTACGTTATTGCAGGGATGGAACACGGGCGCAGAATTCATACCGGAATGTGTTTAAGAAATTTCTCTACCTATAATATCATATCGATTTAAGAGGTAGAAAATTTTCTTACATTGATAGTGGTATGAATTCTGCGCCCGTGTTCCATCCCTGTTATTGCCTATTTATTCGCTTTTTCTGGTCCACCATAAAATGACAGCAAATTCACGTCAAATATCATACTACAGTATGCTATGACCTTATGAGCGCTATGTCTATAGTATGAGACAACTAATTTTTTTGTGGTTATATGTATTTCATAGTTAGTTAATAGTGGTTGGTATATAGAAAAAATAAATAAATAAATGTGTAACCAGATCGTGGTACAGACTTATTATAGCTCACCTTGATGACTTTTGAATTTTTGTCGCTATTTTAAACAAAATACATAATTTATGAGATTATTGTTTCTGCTTATTTCATTTTCTTTTTCTTTTTCTTTTCAAATTTTTTTTCAATATTTCATAATTTATTTATTTATATTTTTTATGGACTACTTGGTTTAAAGTGGCTGTCGCGAAAGTAGAGTCCTTGGCTAAAAATGTTCTATCTACTTCAGCAACAAAATTTAAAAAAATACCGAAAAATAAGTAAAGCTCTTTAATACTCGTATAACGCTGAATTAGCTTTCATGCCAAGTGTAGTATCCATGCAAAAAAAAAAAAAAAAAAAAAAAAAAAAAACTATTAAAAAGAAATCTAAAATTAAGGTACGTGAAATGCTGGATTTTTATTTTTATTATTTAATTTTGATAATAATCTCATTTTGTCATATGCTTAAGCAAACTTAATATTTATTATTTGTTATTATTATTATTATTATTATTCGCGTGAAAATATGTTTTATTATACGTCGAAAAAAAAATAATAATAACTCGTAAACTTTTTAACCTAGAATTAAAAATTAAAATAGCTAATTTTAAAGCTTTATAGAAGATATATTATGTAGAAGATATAGATAACGCTTTGCTTCCCCCCCTCCCCTTTCCTTGGGGACTGAATTTCTAAAATTCCGAAAATTGGTTTTTAGTGTTAGCTATATTTTAAGGCAAAATTTTTACGTATATCTGTTTTTTTTTTATTGAGATATAAAGGTATTTGTGTAATCACGTTTTGCCCCTTGCCCCCCCCCCCCGTAACAGCACATTTCTCACCATATTCTCCAAATGACATCCTCAGGATGTCCTATGGATGAAAAGGACGACGTCTACGGACATCTTCAGGATGTATTGTAGACAACTGTGTTGTTAGGACCCTAAGGGGCATAATTTCTAAAATTCCAGAAATTATTTTTTAGATATTTATGTTAGCTATATTTTAAAGCAAAAAATATTACTGATGTTTGTTTTTTTCTTTGAGATATGAAGGGGTTTTTTAAAATCACTTTTTATGCATGGAAATTCACATTTTGCCGCGCACCCCCTCTTGTGGACCGAATTTCCGAAATTCCAGAAGTTGGTTTTTATGTATTTGTGTTAGCTATGTTTGAAAGCAAAAAAATTACGGATATCTGTTTTTCTTTTTAAGATGTGAAGATTTTTGCGAAATCATGTTTTACTCATAGATATAGTAATTTATATAGATCTATCATCCCCAAGTTAACGAGCAAAGATTTTTGATGCGAAAAAGTTTTTTGGCATTAGCCATTAGAAAGTTAAAACTTGAAAATAATAAAAGAATAGAATGGTAATGAATTTTGAAAATGCCGAAATATTGCGCGGCTTTTAAGTGTTCTAATAAATATACGAAAAGAAATGGGATAAGTTTTCATAAATAAGTTATATTCAAGTAATTTATGTAAAATATAATTTTTATAATTAGTTGCTTTGTTATTATTATGAAATAATTACTGTCTTCATATTTAATGGAATACTTTTTTTAAATTTTAATATAGTTTAAAATTTTATATTAGTAAGTAATATGGAATGCTCAAAATTCTTTTAAATATAGTTAGTAGTTGCGGAAGTTTTAATATATAACGAGTATGTTGTGACCACCACAAGACTTTCTTCCATATATAATCCTATAGAAATTTACGCCATACAAATAATTTATTAAAATTATTTTTCATGATGAATGCAGACGATTTTTATCTAAAAGAAGTATAATAATAATAAATGCCGAAAGAAAGGCAGTTTTGTGCAGACATGAGTATACTAGAGTATAGTAAAAAAAAAAAAAAAAAGAAAAGAAAAAAGAAAAGGAAAGTTAAAAGAAAGAAAGAAAAAGGGGTATCTGGAGTTTTTCATTCTCTGTTAGTCCATAATTTTTATTTGCTAAATTACCCGAGTGTATTACCGAGTATATTCACTCGGGAAAATATATCCATAAGAGAGTAAATTGGCCGTCTTTTCGCGAGTAAAATGGTATCACTTTTCCCCCATCAATCTAGGTCTTATTACTATAACTATGGTTTTGCTCCCCTCCCCCCCCCCCCTCTTGAGGGGTGAATTTTGCAAAATCGCTTCTTAGAGGTTGCTTACACTATATTTCTATAATCTGATCCAATTTCGAGTCAGTGGCTCTAGTAGATTTTGCTGTGCGTTGATTCATCAGTGAGTCAGTCAGTGAATGAGTGACTGGAAGTACTCTTTTATACATATAGTTGATTTTTATGTATTTGTGTCAGCTAGGTTTAAAGAAAAATTTTTACGAATAAATGTTTTTTTCTTTGAGACATGAAGGTTTTTGTGAAATCACGTGTCACCCCTCCCTCCTCTTGGGAGCGAATTTTGTAGAATTGCTTCTTAGGGAGTGCTTACACTATATGTTCTATAATCTGACCCAGTTTCGCGTCAGTGGCTCCAGTAGATTTTGCTGTGCGTTGATGAGTCAGTGAATGAGTGAGTCAGTAAGTCAGTGAGTGAAGGGAAGTACTCTTTTATACGTATAGATAAAGTGAAAAAGCTTTTCTGTGATTCTTCTTGCGTGAGTGTTCCATTAATCATTAAAGAAAAAGTAAATAAACAGTGTTCATTTTCTAGCGAATGGCTATTTTTAATTTCATAAAATAATATAAACCTTACATCACCGTAGAAAAATGTCATTAAGTAATACTATTTGAAAATGGAGGTTCGGGAATATAAGGTTTCTGGGCCCATTGGTAAATGAAATTAAAATAAAAAAAAAAAAGAAAGGAAAGGAAAGAAAGAAAAGAAAAAAAAGAGAGAAAAATAAAAAAATTTAATATTACAAATTTTGCACAATTTCTTGTTATTTTCACATTCTGTGCAGTGAGATTAATTTTAAACTTAACTTTATTTTTCAGTCTGATGAAAAATTAGCTTGGGGAAAATGCCAAGAGGAATAGGACCTTATCACAAAGGATCTTCGTGAGAACAGATCAGAAATTCTGACTTTTACCTCAGTAATTTTTAAAAGGGAGATTGGTTTACTAAAGCACCTTTTCATTTATTGCTGCACAATTTGAGAATATGTATTGTAATTTTATGATTACTTGAATTTGTTGGAATGTGTTTTTCTTTTGTATAATAAAGATAATCTAGAAAAATATTAAACATTTCTGTACGGCACCTATGTATACAGCCCCTTTTAATAGGAGAGCCTACTAGAAGTTAAAATCTAGTTAAAGAAGTTAAAATTAATCTCACTGCACAGAACGTGCAGTGAGATTAATTAAAAGCTTAACTTTTTTGCAGCCTGAAGAATTAACTTGGGGAAGATGCCAAGAGTAATAAGACCTTATCATAAAGGATCTTCGTGAGGAGAACAGATCAGAAATTGTGACTTTTACCTCAGTAATTTTTAAAAGGGAGATTGGTTTACTAAAGCACCTTTTCATTTATTGCTGCACAATTTGAGATTATGTATTGTAATTTTATGTTTACTTGAATTTGTTGGAATGTGTTTTTCTTTTGTATAATAAAGATAATCTAGAAAAATATTAAACATTTCTGTACGGCACCTATGTATACAGCCCCTTTTAATAGGAGAGCCTACTAGAAGTTAAAATCTAGTTAAAGAAGTTAAAATTAATCTCACTGCACAGAACGTGCAGTGAGATTAATTAAAAGCTTAACTTTTTTGCAGCCTGAAGAATTAACTTGGGGAAGATGCCAAGAGTAATAAGACCTTATCATAAAGGATCTTCGTGAGGAGAACAGATCAGAAATTGTGACTTTTACCTCAGTAATTTTTAAAAGGGAGATTGGTTTACTAAAGCACCTTTTCATTTATTGCTGCACAATTTGAGATTATGTATTGTAATTTTATGTTTACTTGAATTTGTTGGAATGTGTTTTTCTTTTGCATAATAAAGATAATCTAGAAAAATATTAAACATTTCTGTACGGCACCTATGTATACAGCCCCTTTTAATAGGAGAGCCTACTAGAAGTTAAAATCTAGTTAAAGAAGTTAAAATTAATCTCACTGCACAGAACGTGCAGTGAGATTAATTAAAAGCTTAACTTTTTTGCAGCCTGAAGAATTAACTTGGGGAAGATGCCAAGAGTAATAAGACCTTATCATAAAGGATCTTCGTGAGGAGAACAGATCAGAAATTGTGACTTTTACCTCAGTAATTTTTAAAAGGGAGATTGGTTTACTAAAGCACCTTTTCATTTATTGCTGCACAATTTCAGAATATGTATTGTAATTTTTTGATTACTTGAATTTGTTGGAATGTGTTATACTTTTATAATAAAGATAACCTAGAAAAATATTAAATATCTCTGTACGGCACCTATGTATACAGCCCCTTTTAATAGGAGAGCCTACTAGAAGTTAAAATCTAGTTAAAGAAGTTAAAATTAATCTCACTGCACAGAACGTGCAGTGAGATTAATTAAAAGCTTAACTTTTTTGCAGCCTGAAGAATTAACTTGGGGAAGATGCCAAGAGTAATAAGACCTTATCATAAAGGATCTTCGTGAGAACAGATCAGAAATTCTGACTTTTACTTCAGTAATTTTTAAAAGGGAGATTGGTTTACTAAAGCACCTTTTCATTTATTGCTGCACAATTTCAGAATATGTATTGTAATTTTTTGATTACTTGAATTAGTTGGAATGTGCTTTTCTTTTGTATAATAAAGATAATCTAGAAAAATATTAAACATTTCTGTACGGCACCTATGTATACAGACCCTTCTAGTGGGAGAGCCCAATAGGGGATTACGGAAATTTACTCAAGCGCAGCAGATTAACATGAAGGGGGATATCTTGCACCCTGTTGAATACCTCCATCATATATAAGCCTATATTGCTGGCTAGCTTGGTAGAGCACTTAATGTAGACATAAGACTAATTATTCTTTGCTTTTCCATAAAAACAATTTAATTTGAGGCGTCGAATGAAAAGATGAAGACTCTGAGGAAGACTCCACAAACATTTTAGCACAGGACAAAGTTTAATGAAGACATAAACACAGTATATACAGAAAACAAACATTACATTTTAACTTTAGAACATTTAAAAAAAAAAGAGTAATCATGCAGACAACAACTCTGTGATCCTTCTTTTTGATAGAAAAAACAGTTACTGACTACAGTTACGTTTTTTCCCTGAATTTCATTGAGTGCGAGGTCACGTGGGCTTGCTGACGCAACACTCGCACAGGTATTACATCCTCCCCCTCTGTTTCCGAGGTACGTCCTGTACTGGAAACAGCAGTACTTTTCTTAGGTCTTCCTCTTTTTCTTAGAGGAGCAACTGGAGAGGTCTCAACTTCTGTGAGTTTTTAAGACCGAAACATGATAGGCCCCAACTGGTGTGTCAGGGTTGTCCAATGTGGCAACTTCATATGATACTGGAGATTGTTGAGTTAGAATTACATAAGGTCTATAAGGTCACTCACGCTTTGGCATGAATTTCGATGTTTTCTTTTTATGGGCTATGCTGATAGGGTGTAACATAACTCAAATATTTTGACCAGGAGTAAAATGCAATTTCCTACGGTTCATATCATAATAGATTTTCCCCTGATCTTGTTTCATTTCCACACGTTCCTTTACAGATTTTGAGATCATGGATAAAAGTTTTAGATACGGCGTGATCTCTGGAACGAAGTTGTCACTGTCCAGCACCGCCTTTAGGTGAAGTACGACATCATCAATTGTTCGTAATTCACGTCTAAATGTCAGGAATGCCGCAGTATGTCCAGTGGTATCTGACTTGAATGAATTTAAAACAAAACGAATACTAGGTAATTTTTCTGACCAAGAATCGTGAGCATCACCTACTAGGATAGCGAGACGAGGTTTAAGGTCTCTATTTTTTCTCTGGACTGGATCCACTTTAAGATGGTAAACTGGAGTCACTATTTGGTCTCTGTCAAGATTACAAAAGACTTGTTGAAGTACTGCACTGTTAAAATGTGGACCGTTGTCGCTAATTAACTTTCTTGGAATTCTGTATCTCAGAAATATTTCTTCAATTAACTTTGTTGCTCACTTTCGTGCGGTGACTGAAACTAAAGGGAACAATTCCACCCAGTTAGTGGCACAATCTTTCACAATAAAGATTCATTTATGTCCTTCTTTACTTTCTGGTAGAGGACCAAACAAATCTATGCTCAGAATTTCGCAGCGCTGTGCATATGCCGGAGTCCGCAAGAGTCCAGCAGGCTTCTGATTTGTTGCTTTGAAACGGCAACACTCAGGATATTCTTTTACATAGTTTTCAATGTAAGATTTCATGCCTGTCAAATAGTAACGCGCTGTGAGATACGTTGATAAGTTCCTTTTTCACCATAATGGCCTGCTGTTGAAGAATCATTATGTAGTTTCGTGATATCCTCTCTTTCCTGGGTTGGTATCACAAGCTGAGCTTCTTCAGCATCTGAATCTGGAGCATATCTGCACAATATCCTTTGGTTCCTCAGATAACATCTATCTTTCCAGTTTACAAAATCCTCATCTCTTTGATTACTTTCGAAACAATCAATTATTTTCTTTAAATTTTCATCTTTCAACTGAGCTTCATGGATGCTACGAGAGCTTCTAGATAGCATGTCCACACTTGCAAAATTACAGATGTCTCTATTATTTAATTCAGCATTAGAGATTGGGCGAGACAATATATGTGCTACAACATTTGACTTCCCACAAATGTAATCAATCTTTAGAATGTATGACTGAATTTTCAAAGACCATCGGACTAATCTTCCAGACGGTGACTTAAGTTTCATCAACCACTTCAACGGTTGATAGTCAGTAGCTACTACGATTTCTTGATCTTCTACATAGCCACGAAACTTCTTAAGGACACATACGACAGCTAGCGCTTCCCTTTCTGTGGTCGAATAATTCCATTCACTCTGTGTAAGAAGTCGACTGGCGTTTTCAATGGGGTGTTCGGTTGTCCTGTCTTCTCTTTGCAAAAGCACTGCACCAAAGGCGTAGTTGCTTGCATCAGTTCTTAAAATAAAAAGCTTCGTGCAGTCAGCTTGTTTCAATATAGCAGGTATTACAACACATTTCTTAAGAGTTTCAAAAGAACTCTCTGTGTCTTCCCAACTCCAGATTGCTTTCTTTTTTGTAAGGTTACTGAATGGCCCCAGAAATATCTGCAAAGTTTGGGATGAAACGCCGATACCAAGAGCAAGTTTGTAAAAATGACTGCACTTGCTTAACATTTTTGGCTGGAGGTATACTGGTTATAGCTTCCACTTTAGCAGGATCAACTTCTAGTCCTTTCAACGTTATCCAGTGTCCTAAATATTTTCTTTCTCACAGGCAAAATGACATTCCTCCTGTTTGGCATTCAGCTTAAATTCTAGGAGTCTTACAAATACTGATTTAAGGTCTGCAATGTGATTCTCAAATGTATCTGACAAAATTATTATGTCGTCGAAATATGATAAAGCTAGAATATTCTTTAATCCTCTTCTAAAACTGTCAATCAGTCTTTGAAAAGTGGCCGGGGCATTCCTGAGACCAAAGGACATCTTCAAATAAGGAAACGTCCCCATACAAAAGCAGTTTTATCTTGGACTGGTGGAAACACTGCAATTTGATGGTAACCAGATCTAAGGTCTAAAGTTGACATGTACGGGGTATGCTTAGCTTCATGTAACAATTCATCCCTTAATGGCAATGGGTACGTATCTGGTACAGAAAAAGCATGAGCTTCCTATAGTCAATTCATAATCTCATGCTACCATCAGGTTTAGGCACCAAGATCACGGGAGAGGCGCATGGTGATTCACATTCTTATATGACACCTTGAGTCAATAGATTGTCCAGTTCCTTCTTAAGAACTTCCTTTTTTGCAGGCGTTATCCTGTAGGGTGGTGAGGCAACCGGGGGGTGATTCCCTGTATCTATGTGATGTTCCGCATATGGTCTCATACTTTAGAAGTATATTGTTCAATTGATTTCTCTAGTCAGCTGATTAGGCTTTACCTTTATCTTCACTTTACGAAAATCATATGAATTTACTTCAACCTTTGCTATTGGGAGGTGATCAGTTACTTCACCATCCTCTACAAGGAAGTATTTCTTCTTAGGTTGATCACCAAAATACCAAGACTTGGTAGACAAGGCTAAAACTATATTAGCTTGCTTAAAAAAATTCATACCCAATAATGTTCTGTTGCCTTTAGCTTCTGGCAGTACTACGAATTCAGTGTCAAAAGTTCTACCCTCAATGGTTACTGGCAGAACAGTCGACAAAGTTTCAACAGAGTGGATTACTCCATCAGCCATTGTAATGTTATGTACATGGGGTTTCGTGGGTACCTTATTTTCTTTGAACAACTGAAACATGAGCTCACCGGTGATACAAGTATTTGCATCAGTATCTGCACTGACATACACTTCTTTATTACAAATAGTAATAGGGATATTTGGAGCAGATATTTTCGAAAGTGTTACAACTGTAAAGCAGGATTTTTCGAGCTTCTATATATATATTTTTTTTTTTTTTTTTTTTTTTTTTTTTACAACAGGAGAACGGTTAGGGCATTTCTTCTTTATAAAACCAGGCGTACCGCAGCCATAGCAAGAAAGTTTCGATTCTTTACTCGAGAAATGTTCAAATTTTCTCTGTATATAAGGAGGCTTAGTCGGCTTTTTATAATTTTCCTGTGATGGGGATTCCATTTTACCGCCCCTGACGACAGTATTCCTTTTCACGTATGTAGACCTAATGTTGTCATAAGCGTCAAGCTTTTCAGCTAAAGTGTCTGGAAAATTTATCTGTTCCCATTCATCTAACAGATGTTCCTTGCAGTCAGAAGGAACACCCCTCTTCACGTGATCAGCAATAATCAAATCCTGAAGATCTTCGAATGTGGTGACATACAATTCCTTTAACCTAAATATGCCCTCAACCTAAATATTCCTAAATATGCCCTCAACTCGAAATAGCAGTCACGCCATGTGCCTTCCGATGCGATGAGTAAAAAATAACTGTCTAAACTTCTCGGCACTGAGCTTGAAACGTTTTAACAATAAATCCTTTATGAATTCAAAATTTGAAGCATTTTCTTCAGTTTCACGGGCTATCAGGGTCGAAATCGAACTCGGCACCACACTAAGCAGGTGGGACACCAAAGTACATGAAATAGGGTACTAGTAGTACATGAAATAGGGTCATATCATCAGATTCTGTTTTAAAACTTTTGAACATCGACATTGTTCTCGGCAGATGACGTTGTTCGCTCCACTGCACTTCTTGCTTCATTAGGTTCCGAAGTCTGTAACTTGAACTTTTCTAACTCGAAGCCAATTTCTAATTTTCGTTTTGCTAGCTCAAACTTTTCTACCCTACGTTTTTCTTCTAACTCTTCTTGTTTACGCTTTTCTTCCAAAGCTTCCAAAGTTTTTCTTCTAACTCGGATTCTGCTTTAAGCTTAAGTTGTTCCTCCTCTCGTAATTAAATGACATTTCTACGAGAGAGTTAATGAAAACCTCGTCGGTAAACATAGGGGAGGATCTAATAATCTCGCGTAACTTAGCAATTCGCATTGTTGGTTGCACATCCAATTCCAATTCAAGTGCAAAGTACCTGATACAAAATATCCTTACGCGCTTTATCTATTTCTGACTTTTTTTTAACTTATTAAAACCCCTAAGTAACAAATCAAAAACATCTAACAGGATTATTTTATGAAAAAGAAGACTGAAACTTATTTACATAATTTCAATGTAATAAAAACATATAATAAATAATAACAGGAGACTTGACGTTGGAATATTAAAAGCCGAATAAACTACTACGTCAGAAGCGCCAAAAGAAAAATATTTGCAATGCATACAGCTGTTTCGGCAGCCTTAAGCGTACCGTCTTCAGTGCAAAAAGAATTTTTTCCGCACTGAAGACGGTACGCTTAAGGCTACCGAAACAGCTGTATGCATCGCAAATATTTTTCTTTTGGCGCTTCTGACGTAGTAGTTTATTCGGCTTTTAAACATATAAATACCCCACATTTTCAAACAACACTACTAAATATTAAAATAACACATATAATATTTTTTTTTTCCAAAAAGAAAATATCAGCATATCAATTAACGCTTTTCCCTTAAAAAAACGTTAAGAATTAATCCACATAGTATTTGCCCTTAACGGCCCTCTTCACTTACTGTCGCCGGAAGCCCGAGCCAATTTTATTCTATGGGGACATTTTCTTTACAAATAACTCATTAACTAATACATATTTTTAAATTCTGTTTTCACATTCAGAAAATTCCCAGCTGTTAAATTGATAGGACCTTTTTCAAAAATGTAATTTTTAATTTTTAATATTTTATTTTGAAATTGCAAAATGAAGAAATTTCACATGACAGATGGACAGACAGACGGACAGACATTTTCTAAAAATGGTCAAATCGTGTTCTACGGCAGAAGAAAGTAATAAATGAGATGGGAAAAGTGAATGCTATGTATGATATTTTTACATTTAGTAGCAGCGTCTAGCGAGCACCTTTCTCGGAAAAGTTTCATTTCACGCAGCCCTAATCAACCTAATAATGATCAGAAATCTTGTTCAGACACATGAATGTTTATTAGCACTTTGGCAACATCATAATAAATACATAAATTTGCAAATACACGAATGTTGATTTTGAAAATGTAGATACACATGAAATATATATATATTACGTAACTCAGCTTTCTTACGTAAAAAAAACAAAGTAGACTTTTACTTTATTTCTCGGTACAACATTCCTGCCCGCTGTAAAATCTCTTATTGAAAAAAAAAAAAAAAAAGCAGTTCGATACTGCTATCTGTAAAATTAATATTCCGTTACACCTTGGCATAAATTGATGTCTATAAACATTTAGTGCATATAGCTCAACAGGTAGTGATTTTTTTTTTTTTTCTATCATTTCCTCCATTCACAGAAAGGTTATATCTCAGTTTGTATGGCGTACAATTACAAAAACTTCATTTGTGAGGACGATTATAGATATCTATGCTGATTCAATTTGGGTACACATCAGTCGACAGAGATTCTGCTATATGCTACAACTATCCCGTGTGCAGGAAGGCTGCAATTCAGATGTTATAACAGATAGATGCACCAAACTTGAACCGTGCAAGGACCTTTATGAAAATAAATGCTGACCTAATTTGATTGCATCAGACGAAACGGGCCGTTTCTGATACTCATATTGTGTGATTTTCATTTAGGTGTATCTCTGCATTTTTTTGGTTAAAAGTGCAAGGAGTGCACTTTTAACCATGCACTCCATGATTAAAATGGAGAGCATTTTAACCATGGAAAAATGCATGTTTTTGCATTTTTCCATGCAAACCATGGAAATAAACCATGGAAATGGGTGGTTTTGATGGTTAAAAGTGCACCATACTGCATATGTAAAATCTTTATTATGTGAAGGTGTATTTTTGTGCATGTTAGCCAATAGGTGGCGCTGTTTCACAGACGAATATAAGAGAAGTTTTGTAATGGCTACAACGTAGTATTTTTTGCTTATTTATTTATTTATTTATTTTTCGTAGATGATAATAGTTTGATGTCCGTTATTATGAAATGTTGAATGAATAGCATTTTTCCTGTTCAGTGGTTCTCAATCTTTTTTAATTCAAGGCCCATTAAAAATCTTATAAATAATGTAGGGGCACTGTATATAAAATTCTGAAAAATAGGTTATAATTATGTTAAATATTTTAAAGGCAAACTCTGATTTTTTTTCCTCGTCGATATATAGAAAAATTCTTCCCTTTTTAGTTTTAATTGTGGTGAGAGTTAATTGAGCCTAATTTACATGAATATCGCATTGAAAATAACTTTCATTATATATTCACATAGGCTGTGATTTTTCTTTTTTATTGGCAATCCAAGTAGCAGAAACAGTGAGCTCTACAGATTTTTTTAATATCTGAAGATTAATTTAACATCTGAAAATAAAATTCCAGGCTTAAAAATACAAATATAGTTTACATTGGGTATGACTCTAGATTACTATACTTGTTGAATATTCTTAACTTATTTCTTTGTGGATGAAAATTTTAGTTATTTGAGGAATTGCTAATACTGTCTCATGATATAATACTTGGTCAGAATTTTTTATCACAGATAAATTTGTTTTGTTGCAAAGTAATAGAAAAATGAGTATTGTGCACACACCATTCACTTCCAAATCTTCGAAAATAAGTAACACACGCAATATGAATAGACAGCTGCTTTTTGATAGACAAATTGCTGTTAACATAATAGTGATGTTTTGACAAAAAAAAAAAAAAAAAAAAAAAAAGTATACCAGTAATGAAATAGTGTAAAACAGTACCTATATTTTTTATGTCTGAACACATACTACAGGGCACATTTGGAAATTTTCAAAGACTTATTAATATGTACACCTTTTGAGAACTGCTGTTTTAGTTTGATGGAAAAAAATGTCAACGAAAAACAGTGGCGAAACATTTTCTAGAAAAGTTGTATTTTATAGCTATTTCAATTAAAAGCGTAATTGAAGCTAGAATATACCCAAAAATCAAAATGAAAAACGCTCCCTGAATATCCGTAGCTCTTAATATATTATGATCATTTGCCTCGGTATTATTAAGTGTTTTCGTTTTTAATTGAAATTGCAGATTTATATCGTTCGAATATTTTAAGAATATGCCTGCTTCAAAAAGGTGTTGCATGGCTGTATTCAACTTATTCTGACAGCTGAAATTTCTTGAAATCGGCAAAGAACCCATAGTATTAAAAAATGAATCTTTAGAAACTAAGTAATCATTTTTGAAAGGCATTAAAAAAACTCTTATTCCAAAGAATGCTTTCTTTGAAGGAGCTTTCATAAAGATTTCTAACGACTCAGAAAAATGATTTCCGTGCGAATTTCGATTTATGCATTCATAAATCGATCTCCATGTGTCGAGTTGCGATCCTTTGAGAACATTCGAAAATATACTACCTTTATGGGCGTAACACGTAACTGCATGCTTTTCTGCAGCTTTGGCTAAATCTGGAATACTCCTAATTCCTGTAAGCGGAGGAATTGTGAGAAATGATAACAAGAGAGCTTTATAACTATTGGTAATGATGAATTCGAATATCAGCCATGCGACTAAAAGCATTACAATGCTTTTCTTTCGTACTTTAATACGGATGGCGCCTTGTAATAAACTTCCAAATACCATAAAAATAATATTTTCTAAAGTTTGTTTTTTGTATGTTAGCACAAATAAGAAAAGTGAAACCAAGAAAATAGTTACCATGATTGAAACCCACAACATCAATGAAAATGGGTAAAGTAAAGCCAATTCTGCCGATAGCGGTTTCAGTTTATCAGTCATAAATGTCCCGTCAGAAAAAAGGTAAGGGAAGCTGAAACTGACGGCCTGAAATCTTTCCTCGGACATTATTAAGTTACCTACTGCTAAATCCACTTCTGAACGAGTCACCATTCCCATTAGTCCTGTCCAATTTCCATCAGGTAATTGTCTTCCAAATTCACCATCAGGGGGTGTAAGTATTTTATATGGAGCTCGAAATATTTCTGAGAGAATCTTTATAATGACAGCATCAAAAACATGAATGATTTTGCCCTGATGTTGTATAGAATAGATATCTAATTTAGGCGCATTCACTGAAGCAACAAAAATAACATTCGGTGTACAATTTTCTTTCATCTTTGTGATTTAGAAATATGACATATACTGTTACTAATAATTGTAGTATGGTTAGTGATTTTGATAGAATTAGAGATGTGTATGATGATAAATAATACACAGCATTTTCTAAATGAAATTGTCCGTGTATATTTGAAAACAACTGTAAGTCATGTAACTAAGCATTTTATGAAAATATATTTTGTAATCGAAGAGCTGTACTAACTTTTGATTTTGGTAACAAAATTCTTGTAGACATTTAAAAAAAAAAAAAAAAAAAAAAGTTGAATTGTTATTATTATTATTTTTTAATAACAAAACATTTTTTTTGCGTGTAAAAAGATATATATGCATATTGTATAAATGAAAACATCTCTTCTCAAAAAATATTTTTAGAGAGTTAAACTCTTTTTTAATAAAACTACTCCTGACGATACAATGAGGGATTTTTTTTCTCTTTTTAATTTAGAAAAATAACATCTGTTAATTTTTGTGTCAAAAGTAGAGATAATTTGTAATATATAGATATTGTTTTAAACGGAATAACCACAAAAGATGAAGGCAAACTTACTGTTATTAGATAGTTGGAAAATCTTTGTCATAACAGTTTAGAGTATTTTTCTGCATATTATGCCGAATAATTACTCTTTGAATATGAGATCAATATTTATATAATTTTCCAGTTTTAGATATAAGGTATGAGTTATTATTTAACCTTAATATTTTCTTCAGAAATAGATTAGTCAGTAAAATTAAAAGCATTTATTTGTAAAATATCCTTTCAGGTATAAGGAACTGTGATACTGTTGACTGGTACGGATCACTTCATTTGAAATGTATGAAAAAAAGTACAGTGATGTATTATTTCTCAATTTCTGTTATTTATTTATTTTTATTTATTTTTTATTTTATTCTATTTATTTATTTTATTTTATTTTGCCTCAGTCCAATAACTGCATTTAGATTATCCAAATATTTCACTAGTAAATATTCCTCAAAAATTTCGATTTGTAAAATATATTTAATTTATATCCAAAGTATAATCTACAGCTCTCTCTTGTCGTGAAAAAGAATCATGAACAACATGTTTCTGGAATTAGGTAAACAAAAACGAAGTGAATAAATAATTTTTAACTAGTATTTCATGAGTCATTTACATTCTAATCTTTTACCTAAAAAGAAGTTTTTTTTAAGGTCATTATTGTAATGGCAAAATAAACTCCTCTTTAAAGAATAACTCTTCAGATTCTCTTTCATATACAATGAGTCATATTTTATGAAAACATTTTCTGATAATTAGTATGTAAAATTAATGTTTTTCACATATGATTTTTTCCACTATTTACATGCACACTTAGTTACTAAATGTTAATTCTGAGTTAATCAGGATGTCGATAATCTATTAGTTTAAACAACCCATAATCAATTTCATTAAATTTTTCTTTATCGACATCTTAATGTTTTTACAGAATACGTTTACATCGTTGTTAAATTTCGAGGATTTTTTTGTTTGTCTTTTTTCAGAAGCACATAAGAAAAAGTTAAGCTTAGTGTTTGTATAAAATAGGAAAGCACGACTGCCATCAGAAAGGTACGTCCAGAATGCACTGATTTCTGCCAACTATTAAAAATATTAACTATGTAAAAATAAAAACCAAAACAACTTAGTTAGGATGCTGTAGGATATATATTTTTAAAATTATATTTGTTAACACATTATTTAAATAATAGTGACAATATTAAAGATTATCTCATCGGATGTACGCTTTCTGATCTCATTGATACTTTGAAGGCAACCGTTGGACTAATTGGTACAAACAGTTTCGTGTATATGTCGTGATTGCTTCGTGTTTCTGTATATGTCGTGAAGACTAAATTACTGACTCTATTAAAGTTGAATAATAAAAGCATTAGAAAATAGCATGTGATTATAGTATTGATCTTTATGAAAAGATTAGCCTTTAATATAAATAAAAAAATATGTATATTGAGAATTTGAAATGAATCTCTACGTATATTTAAATGCAAAATTTAAAGTAGAGAGCATTTATCGATCACATATTTAAAACTGTTTTTAAGCTCACCGATATTAGAAACATACTTCGTATAATTATACTTAAATATTAAACTAAAGAAAGCCCACAATTTCGTGTTTCAGTATATGCCGTGATTGCATACGTATATATTCAGAAAAAAGTCTAAGACTCAATTACTGACTCTATTAAAGTTCAATAATAAAAGCATTAGAAAATAAAATGTGATTATAATATTGATCTTTCTGAAAAGATTAGCCTATAATATAAATAAAAAATATTTATAATGAGATTTTGGAAGGAGCTTCAAGGCTTATTTAAATGTAAAATTTAAATTAGGGAGCAATTTTCGATCACATATTTAAAACTGTTTTTAAGCTCACCGATATTCTAAACGTACTTCGTGTAATTATACTTAAATATTAAACCAAAGAAAGCTCCCAGCTGGTTTAAATGAAACGGTTTTCATTTGGAGTGCATATAATATATTTTTTTTTTTAATTGGAAATATGCATTATAAAAATTACGTCAAATTTATCAATGCAGCAATTTCGCTATATCATATGTATATGTATTCTTTACTTTTATAAAATAATCGACTGATTCTCTCGCAATAATCTGTCTGCGCATGAATGTCATTAATGCAGCAATGAATACATTCCATACATATCAGCAAAATATCCATTCGTCAATCGAAAACAAATAATAATAGAAGAAGCATTATAATAAATTAAAAAAAAAAAAATCTAACGTACTTTTTCATAATTTTATCAAAAATAAATAAATAAAATTCTTTCTCTGTCTCTGTATATATATATATATATATATATTGGTATATGAATCTATTATATTATTTAACTCATACCTTTTTATCTTGCTTAATTGCACTCGGGCTTGTGTACGGCATCGAACACACCTCTCGCACTATGTGCTGCGTGTTATTTTATTATTATTTGAAATATTCTGTTTTCGTGTTTAACTGAATTGATTTAACGTAATTTTATGCTTACATAATTGAAACGAATGTTTATGTAAAACTTTGACTCTTCCACTATTTCATATCAGAGAATTTTTTCTTTTTTTCTTTCTTTTTTTTTTTTAATTTCAGAAATTCTAGTGTTAAACAAAGTGAAGATTACTCTTGAAAGTCAAAGGGACTCGAAAATATAAACCGTATTACTATGCAGGACACACGTATATACTGTATATACCGAAAGGATTAGAAAGACATTAGCCATATATAAACTAAACAGTAATAGGTTGTAAAAATAATATGTTGCAAGAACTTATTATCAAATGTAGAAAAGAACGAAGTAACCTATTTCTGAAAAGTAACGGTTTAGCCCATCTTCATTTTATAGTTTAAATAGTTGTAATTTTTGATTACTTTCTCTTTTTTTATTTTTGAATTAATTTCTATTTCTTATACAGTCGAACCTCGTTAACGTGAATCTCAAGGGGGATAAAAAATTTGTTCGTGTTATCAGTATTTCGTGCTATCAGTAACTAATCTTTATAAAACTAAACTAATCCTCATTTTGACGGGAACCGTAGAAACAGTTCATGTTAAAAGTAATTCCTTTTAACAGTATTCACGTTAACGAGGTTCGACTGTACAACTTACACCAGTAGATGTAAGTTATAGTTTTCTCATTTTTCCTATTCTGTAGACTATGATGATGCGTATGTAAACTTTTACATTTGATATATCACAGCAGACACAAATATGACAGCAGACTCAATAAAGTAATTAAAATAAATAACAACAAATAGTGCAAAAATAATGTGTTTATTTACAAAGAACTATTTAGAATTATTGAGCTGACAGTGATAAGAGTAGAAAATATGTAAAACGATGGCAGGGGAAGATCAAGCAGAGGCAAGTAGCAAGGCGACATTCAGCATGACAGCAATGATCTCGTACAGGTTGGCGATCACAGGTGAGCAATTACAGGAGAGGTCCTTCAGCAGAAACATCAGGCAGTGAGAACGACGTAGAAATAAAACATTCCGGGGACAAACTCAAAGTCACGGCATCCAAGATGGACAGGCATCGATGTTAACGAGGCAGCAACATAGTGTTAATCATTTCGAAGACAAATATCAAAGTTGGAGCATTCAAGAAGGGTAGACATCCATGTTAAGAAGACAGGAACATTGAGGTTAATCATTCCTTGAGAAGTCAGTTATCGAGTTCATAGCATTTGAAAGTAGAAGACAGCAATGTTAATGAGGCAGCAGTGCAATTGTTAATCATTCAAGAAGAGCACTGATGTCAAGGTCGCAGAAGTTGGGAAGATGAGATACACAGCAAGGAGCAACCAGCGATGTTACGTATGCAAAAATAGCACCGATCTTATGATGTGCATGTTAGAAGGAGGAATAAACAACTCAGCAAGAAGTCGACAGTGTTGGTCATGAAGAAGTATATAAGCTGCTAATCTTTCCAATCAAGAACTCAGGCAAGTGGCAGCGAAGAAGATCAATATTCAGTTCAATCAATTGAGATAGTATATAACTCGAAACAGTACATCAAAATTATATGTAAATGGAAGAGTAATCTTGTATATTTTGTTTAGCATGTGTAGCAAACACAATAGTCTATATACGAAAAAAAAATGTGAAAGAAAAGCAAATGAAAATGTATCATAAAATCTTCAGTTTCTAGTTATTCAGATTCGTCCTTAAAGTAATTTTCTGAAAATAGAAAAAAATATGTATATTCTAAAGACATAATGTAAACAAAAATCAAGAAAAATATTGTTTATGTATTTATCAATAATTCTTTAAATTCACTTCAACTACACCGAATGTATTTTTTTTTTTTTACTTTTTAGAAGGTTTTTAATTGAAATTGACTTGGTCATCGTGTCTTCGTGTCACGCTAGTAAACAAGGCGCCTACATTTTAAAGTAAATATAAGCTACTTCGTGTGTCTATCTGTGGGTCAGTTGGTAAGCGCGTCCCGTTAGTAGCGCAATGGTTGTGAGTTCGATACCTGGAAGGTCCAGCGTGTTGATTTTTCCACATAATTTGTAGAAAAGTTGTCAATTGATACAAGAAAATTTTCGTTGCTTGCACTAAGAGTTTTTTTTTTTTTTTTTTAAGAAGCATTTTTTTTTTTTTTTTTTTAGATATTGGAAAACACAAATCATTTTAGATATTAAAAAAGCACAAAATAAAATGTTTTAAGTAAAATATACATAATAAAAATATTTTTAGAAGCTTTATATATATATGCATATATTACAATTATATGAAATTGGATTTGTCATCGGCTTTTTGTCACGTTAAAAAAACCAAGACGCTTCCATTATATATATATATATACATATATATTAAAAAAAAAAAAAAATGTAAGCAGCTCATTGTATCTGTTAATGGATTAGCTGGTTACAGCGTCATGTTAATTACGCGATTGTCATGTGTTCGATCCTCGCTGGGCCGAGGTGTTATTTTTTGCAAATAATTAAGAAAAGGTGTCAAGTGATAAAAGAAATGTTTTCGCTGTGTACACAGTATCCTAATAATTTTTTAAGAGTTTTTTAAACGGCTTTTTATCTAGATACAAAAAGCACAAAATGAAAATGTAAGTAAAAATAAATAAATAAATAAATTTTTGGAAACTTTTTATTGAAATTGGAATTTCGTATCGTGTCTTTGTGACACGCCAAAAAACAAGGTGCCTCCCCTTTAAAGTAAATATAAGCAATGCATTGCATTCCTCGTTTGCTCCGTTGGTTAAAGCATCCTGTTGATGACGGTCGGTTATGAGTTCGATGCTCGAAAGGCCGATATGGTAATTTTTAGAGATGTTTAATAGAAAAGGTGTTAATTAGTAAAAGAAAGTATTAAAAAAAGAATAGTCCAGCAGGAGATATGCGGTTGAAATAGTTTAGACCTGAAAGTGTTAAATCTCCATTTTTCGGGTAAGATATTTTCACCCATTTTAACTGATTTTAGTTACATGAAGTTGAATTTGTCATCGCGTCTTCTGTCACGCTAAAAAGTAAGACACTTCCAAAAAAAAAAAAAAAAAAAGAAAAAAAAAAAAAAACAAGATTGTAAGCAGTTCATAATTTTTTTTAGAAGCTTTTTATTGAAATTGGATTTCGCTCTCGCGTCTTCATGTCACGCGAATAAATAAGGAACCTCAACTTTAAAGTAAATGTCAGCGGTCCTTATAGTCGCTTATTGGCGCAGTTGGTTAGAGCGTCAAGTAGCTAATGCGATGGTGCTGAGTTCCATCTCCGAAGGATCGATGCGTTAAATTTTTCAGATAATTAATGGAAAATATGTCAAACGATACAAGGAAATTTTTCATTGTCTACGCAGTATTATAAGAATTTTTGAAGAGTTTTTTTGAAGAAGCTTTTTTTTAGATACTAAAAGGCACAAAATAAAAAGTTACACACACACATATGTATATATATATATATATATATATATATATCATTCTTTTAGAAGCTTTTTATTGAAATTGGATTTTTATCATCGTGTTTTTGTGTCATTCTGTAGAAGAAGGCGCCTCCACTTTAATGTAAATTAAAGCAGCCTTTTTCGTCGCTCGTTAGTGCACTTGATTAGAGCGTCATAGTGATAACGCTATGCTCGTGGGTTCGATCCTCGCAAGCAGATGTGTTACTTTTTTGCCGATAATTAATAGAAACGATGACAATTGATAAAAGAAAATCTTTCACTGTCTACACGGTGTAATAAGGAATTTTGATAGTTTTTTAAAAAAGCTTTTTTTTTTTTTTTTTTTTTGAGTTACTAAACACACAAAATTAAAATTTCAGTAAAAATAAAAATAAACAAATAAAAATAACACTGAAAGTTTTTTTTATTATTGTGGAGCCCTAAATAGCCTAAAATAAAAATTTATTACTGCAAAGACATGCAATAAAATCATAAATGTTTCAACTACAAGAAAATTTTAAAGAAAAATATAGATATTTCACTTTTGCAAAACATGAAAAATTTTAAATATTCCAAATATTTAAAAATGCATTCGAGAAAAATATTCCTTTTGTATAAGTATTTTTTAGATATTTCTAGAATGTTCTATGATTTTTCTTGACAGTTCTTAGACTTTTGGTTAGAGCGCCATGCTGATAAAGCGATGGACCCGGATTCGGTCCTCGAAAGACGATATATTATTTTTTGCAGACAAATAATCGAAAAAAAAAATGTCAATTGATAAAAGAAAATCTTCCGTTGTCTACAAAATATCCTAAGAAATTTTAATTAGTCTTTTTAAGAAGCTTTTTCCTTTTTGGTAACTAAAAAGTACAAAATAAAATTTAAGTAAAAAATCATTTTTTAAAGTTAGAAGCTTTTTATTGTGAAGCCCTAAAAAGCATAAAATAAATTTTTTTCTGGCAAAGACATGCTACAAAGAAATGAAAGTTTCAACACTAAGAAAACTTTAGAGAAAAATATAGGTACTTTCTTTTTGCAAGAGATGAAAGTTTTTTAATGTTCAAAATATTTTAAAAAGCTTTCGAGACATTTGAAATTTCTGGCCTAACGAATGATTGTAGAAAAAGTAATGACTAAGAAAGAATATTGGTCTCGAAAGCTTTTTTAAATATTTTGAACATTAAAAAACTTTCATCTCTTGCAAAAGGAAAGTACCTATATTTTTCTCTAAAGTTTTCTTAGTGTTGAAACTTTCATTTCTTTGTAGCATGTCTTTGCCAGAAAAAAATTTATTTTATGCTTTTTAGGGCTTCACAATAAAAAGCTTCTAACTTTAAAAAATGATTTTTTACTTAAATTTTATTTTCTTTTGAAATTTAGTTTTGTAAAATACTTAAGCATGTTAAAATCATATATTACAAAAAGTAAAAATATGGTTTACAAAATATAAATATATTTTTGTCAGAGTATCAATAACGACCTTTAAACCATTGAAGTGACATATTTCTATTCAATCTTAAAACTTATTTATTGCTAAGGCCTTTAATATGCATCATAATAGTGATGGATGAAAAAGACAGCGGAAATTGAGCGAAATTATTTCTATCATGCAAAATAACAATCCTGAGAATATTACTATACACACCTAGGTATTGAGAAGTCCGTGATATATCTATCGGCAGCTAGATTTAACGTTTAAAGTATGCACCTATCTTAACAAATAATAACAGGAGACTTGGCATTGGAATATTAAAACCCGAATAAACTACTATGACAGAAGCGCCAAAAGAAAAATATTTGAGATGCATACAGCCATTTCGGTAGCCTTAAGCATACCGTCTTCAGTGCAAAAAGAATTCTAAATCTGGAGAAGTGTTCGTATATATAGGAGAGGGACCGAATTTAGTTCAACCAATAGGATTACGGGAAATGTGGGGTGTGTGGCCAATAGGAAATTAGAAATGCTAGCTGTGTAAGCAGTAGAAAAATTAAGAAAATGTGGACTGAATGTAAGATTTCCAACAATCAGACAAATAGGGAACAGCGAAATCCCAATTTACAAGGTTTTTAAAATTTTTATAAATATGAAAAGCTTCAAAGAAATCGAGTTCATGAATGGATTTAGGTCTGCAAATTATTTTCAGCTAAAATAATTTGCAGACCTAAATCCATTCATGAACTCGATTTCTTTGAACTATATTTTTATCAAACAAATTCCTATATATTATTGATTTCTTTTTAAACCATTTTATTAAGTCAACCCATTTTTTTTTTTTTTTTTTTTTTTTTTTAACTAAACCCGATCTCAATTCAAATTATACCTACAGAAAAGAAATATTAATAAACACTACTGCAACCTATATCCCAAGAAGAAAGTTAAGCAAAACAGACCTGAACCCAATCCACAAGGGAAAATATTATCCGTTTGCATTTTTCTAGACTTGGCATTGTAATATACTAAAGTTCTCCCCCACCAGCAGTCCCTTTTGAAAAAAAATTCTGGCTACGACATCGTTTCTTTTCTGTAATAAATCGATAGTGCAGATGCAAGTTTAAAATTCTGTTGCCATTGGTATTTAAAAACGCATCAGTTCACGTAAGACATTTTGAGTTTAAACTATTTCTGTTGTACTTATACTATTTATATCTATAAATTAGAAATCAAAATACTTTGTCAAATTTTAAAAGAGGCCTTCACACGAAATGTTATGAATATCTATGTAAATATTTTAGTTACCATTCCCTTTCGTCGAAACGATAGAATAACGACATCGTGGGAGAACAAATTTCTTAGATTCATAGTGTAAACTAAATAAAAAAAACAGAGAAAAAGATTGTGGGATAACAATCTATATAAATATTTCTCTAACGTGGACAAGTTGCGATTAAATTTTGTCGAAACGGCACCATAGTTGTGACATAGGAGAGTAAATTTCATAGATACCCAATGTAAAATAAATAATAAAAAAATATGATATGGACACCACATGAATTCCTAATGCAACCATGGTAATGTATATATTTTTATAAAAACATTGATAGTTTTGTGTGAGATAACTTATTTTTAAATGCACAAGTAGTCAACAAATATTCCTTTAAAAAAAAAAAAAACCTGCTGCTCGAACCAAAAAAGTCCTGCTAATATGATTATATATGCCGCAGGGACAAATATTCTAGTTTTTTTTTTTTTTTTTTCCTTTTTTTAGGGAACAGTACTCAGTA
>OZ005652.1:26394976-26586976 GCA_963930645.1 Salticus scenicus
ATTTGTTACACGCAATTTCATTTGCAAATGCACAGCTTAGAAGTAGAAAGAAATCATTCAAGAATAGGACTACGGGAAAGGTGGGGTGTGTGGTCAATAGGAAATTAGAAATGCTAGCTGTGTAAGCAGTAGAAAAATTAAGAAAATGTGGACTGAATGTAAGATTTCCAACAATCAGACAAATAGGGAACAGCGAAATCCCAATTTACAAGGTTTTTAAAATTTTTATAAATATGAAAAGCTTCAAAGAAATCGAGTTCATGAATGGATTTAGGTCTGCAAATTATTTTCAGCTAAAATAATTTGCAGACCTAAATCCATTCATGAACTCGATTTCTTTGAACTATATTTTTATCAAACAAATTCCTATATATTATTGATTTCTTTTTAAACCATTTTATTAAGTCAACCCATTTTTTTTTTTTTTTTTTTTTTTTTTTTTTTTAACTAAACCCGATCTTAATTCAAATTATACCTACAGAAAAGAAATATTAGTAAACACTACTGCAACCTATATCCCAAGAAGAAAGTTAAGCAAAACAGACCTGAACCCAATCCACAAGGGAAAATATTATCCGTTTGCATTTTTCTAGACTTGGCATTGCAATATACTAAAGTTCTCCCCCACCAGCAGTCCCTTTTGAAAAAAAATTCTGGCTACGACATCGCTTCTTTTCTGTAATAAATCGATAGTGCAGATGCAAGTTTAAGATCCTGTTGCCATTGGTATTTAAAAACGCATCAGTTCACATAAGACATTTTGAGTTTAAACTATTTCTGTTGTACTTATACTATTTATATCTATAAATTAGAAATCAAAATACTTTGTCAAATTTTAAAAGAGTCCTTCATACGAAATGTTATAAATATCTATGTAAATATTTTAGTTACCATTCCCTTTCGTCGAAACGATACGATAGTGACATCATGGGAGAACAAATTTCTTAGATTCATAGTGTAAACTAAATAAAGAAAACAGAGAAAAAGATCGTGGGATAATAATCTATATAAATATTTCTCTAACGTGGACAAGTTACGATTAAATTTTGTCGAAACGGCACCATAGTTGTGACATAGGAGAGTAAATTTCACAGATACCCAATGTAAAATAAATAATAAAAAAATATGATATGGACACCACATGAATTCCTAATGCAACCATGGTAATGTATATATTTTTATAAAAATATTGACAGTTTTGTGTGAGATAACTTATTCGTAAATGCACAAGTAGTCAACAAATATTCCTTTTAGGGAAAAAAAAAAAAAAAAAAAAAAAAAAAAAAAAACCTGCTGCTCGAACCAAAAAAAGTCCTGCTAATATGATTATATATGCCGCCGGGACAAATATTCTAGTTTTTTTTTCCTTTTTTTAGGGAACAGTGCTCAGTAATTTGTTACACGCAATTTCATTTGCAAATGCACAGCCTAAAAATAGAAAGAAATCATTCAAGAATAGAGGGCCCAGTTTTGTTCTCTTCGGCATTGGCGAGAAACGATAAATTTTACCAAAATAATTAACTCAGTTAAAATTGAGAAAGGCTTTCTGGCTTTCCTGAAACAACATTTGCCGCAAAATTTTATCGCTCATCTCGCCATACCGCAAATTAGTAACCAGAATAGATTTTTAGTCTTGGCATTGAATTTGGCGATCCGGCGTAGAATTTGGCGAAAATTCGTAGTTTAGGGTTGTCAAATATTGGAAGCTGTAATTCCAGTAATAACAGAGGTCTTGAATATTCTGGAAATATTCACTGGTTTATTGCACAAATTCTTCGAAAGTTCATTGGATTGTTTAGGAAACGTTAAATTTTGTAGCACAATATATATATATATATATATATATATATATATTCAACTGTTTACTGAATATTATATAAATAAAGTGCATTCTTCGATTAAAACGTTTGCTTATTCCTTGAAAAATTACTTTCTACACGCTAAAATGTCAACAACATTTTTGATTATTACCGTTACAGGTTCTATCTACGGGCTGAATATTCATTAAATGAAATGCATTCGTCGACTAGAACCTACTTTTGTTTTAAAGAATCAATTTTTACACGCTAAAATGCCAACAACTCTCACAACAATAAAATCACGGGCTTTATCTGTGGGCTGAATATTCATTAAATAAATTACATTCGTCGACAAAAATTTGCTTATGTTTTTAAACATAACTTTCTACACGCAACAATACCTTCAACTTTCATAACAATATCATTACTAGCTCTATCATTAGCTTCTTTTCAAATTTTTATGATGGTAGGTCATATATAATGGCCAAAACTTTTGTATTTTTTGTCATTATGAATATAATTTTCCTAAATATCTCCAAAACGGAAAATCATAGAAAGTCCAAAAAAGGAGGTGCACAACTAGACATTATAAGAAACCGATATACCAATTTGCAACGTCCTACGTCCAACCGTTTTTGAGTTATACGAGATACATTACTGTCTCTGCTTACGGGCTGAATATTCATTAAATAAAATGCATTTATCAACAAGAACCTGCTTATGTCTTTAAACATAACTTTCTACACGCAAAAGTGCCTTTAACTTTCATAACAATATCATTACTGGCACTATCATTAGCTTCTTTTGAAATCATTATGATGGTAGATCATACATAATGGCCATAACCTTTGTATATTTGGTCATTGTGAATATAATTTTTCTAAATATCTCCAAAACGGAAAATCAAAGAAAGTTCAAAAGTGAAGGTGCACAACTAGATGTTATAACGAATCTATATATACCAATTTGCAACATTTTATGTCCAACGGTTTTTGAGTTATGCGATACAAACACACACACACACACATATATGATTAACTCGCAACATAACCATATACGTTTCCCCTCAAGCCTCTGTTGAACTCTGTGGATCGTGTACATGGACACCCAAAAAATGCCAATGCGTTGCATTTTCGGACAGATATTTTTATAAATCACATTTAAATATTTTTTACTTCAAAAATCATAAAGAAATCGACATTTATTGTTAGTATGCTATGTTACGCTTGCATGCCTTAACACCGCGCGGCCTATAACTTGTATTCTTCGTAAAGAACTTTGAAGTGAAGTGAAGCGAAGAGAGTTTGTGTTGGGAAGTGTGTGTTCGGCGACCGCAGAATGTGGCGTCGAGAAATAAATAAAATATGAGTGATTCAAGTCTGTATTTGAGTTTTAAATAAGTAATAAGTGCCTTTACATGCTAAAATAATGTTTTGTATTGAATATGAAATGTTTAGGTTTTAGATTTACAGGGCTAAATTAAACTATTCAGGTACATGAATGTTGCATTTAGAATCTAAGGGCTGCATTTACTTTTGCGTTAAACATTTTTAACCTTTTCCGATAATATTTAGGGCCGCGGTAGCCCAGTCGATAGAGCGCCTGGCTCGTAATTGGAAGATTGCGGGTTCGATACTCGAGCCGTCCAAAGACTGTCGTGTACACTAATGGTGGCTAGCGCACGTAAAAAATGTCGTGGCCGCATGTTCCCATCAAAAATTAAACCTCTGGGGGTCACCGAAGTGGAAGACCATTCCTTCCGTGGAGGATCAAAATTGTAATGGCATGTCTCCAGACCACCTCTAGGGGTGAGTCGCTGATCATCGTCAACTGCCCATTGCGCAGCACTAGTGCGACGTAAAACCCATTCAAAAAAATTCCAATAATATTTAAAATTATTTATGAATTTAATTAGTCTATCAGTATGCATTTCAGTCCCCCTGGCTTTAGTTATGTTTCGATGTTAGGCAAAGAATATTGAAAGTTATAGGACAGTGCAAGTACATACAGTTCAAAAATGTTTATAATCAATGCGTACCGCATGATTTTTCTTTCATGATCGGAGATATTCTAGACATGCTCCGATTTTCAGTAATTCAGTAATTTTTATAGATTTCCTACACTCAGGAGCTAATTGCTCGGGAAAAATCTATACTCGATACGGTAATCTTACTAGAAAACATGCAATAGTAAACGTGTGATAGTAAGAATAAAATGTTTGAAAAATTATTTTGGAATTGAACAGGATTTAATATACTTTATTATGCATTTTAAAGCACGCAGATTATGTAGCAATAATATTTTTGAAAAACGTATTAAAATATACCTTTTTCTTTCATTTTTTCTTTCTTGTTATAAATGAGTTTTTTAAAATACTTCATCCTAGAAAATAAAGCAAAATTTTTTGTTTAAAATAGAAAGAAGCTGCAAAAAATATAAACACATAAAAAAGTAATAAAATTTATACAGTATTTTTGTTTATTTAAGAATTTATATTTAATCTAATTTGCTTCATCTTATCATTAAAATGACTATGAACTCAAATATTAAAGAGATTGTATAAATATACATATATATGTATATATGTATGTATTTCTGAATATACTCATATAATTTTTACTTTCTTTTATATTCAATAGAAAAAAGTATTGGATTCGTTAAAATTTTCGACTTCTGGTTTTCGACGGATTTACACGTTTTGGGAGGTTTAGAACACGATTTGACCATTAAAAAAAAAAAAAAAAAAAAAAATGTGTCTCTTTCTGTGTGTGTATGACAAAAATTTTGTGGCAACTGTATCTCCAGAACTACTGCTCAGAATTGTATTTAAATTTATATGTAGGTACACCTTGATCTAAATTAGCGTCTATCAACTTTTGGTGTTAACTGCTCAACAGGTGGAGCTACTATACAGCGGTTTCCCCAATTTAAAAGGAGGCCATATCTCAGCTTCTATTACGTATAATCAAACAAAACTTAATATGAAAGAAAGTCATTGTGAGATATTAGTAGGGAAGAAACACCGCTTTTAACACAGGAGGCGGTGGCACTGTGGCACCGGCAAGCCGTGCGGGTGCCACACCGCCTCGTGAGGGCCTAGATGGGTTGGTATCGACCTTGACACCCCCTCTAACTTAATTGTAAAAGATGACGAGGGTATTAATGAGGAAATTTAATTAAAAAAATTAATTAGTGATTTTTTGTAAAAGGTGACGATGGTTTTAAAGCGATGTTTTGTGGTAGAAGGTAAAAAGCAGGATATTGTTTATGAGTCATTAGTAAATTAATTAGAGAGTTAATTAAGAAATTAATTAGGAAATTAATTAAGAAATTAATTATAAAATTTAAAAATTGAGAAATAAAAAAGGAGTCGATTGAATTTAAGAATGCGGGTGTGAATATACCATGAAAGAAGTAGAGAGGTTTGACTGGGGTTCGAACCCGGCACCTTGCAGTAAAAATATTTCCATAAGACAGTAGTTCTCGCGTATGTGTGAGTGTTCTTTAGAAATATGCCTATGCAGATCTTTCTTAACCTAAGAATGCTATTGTCCGAAAAGAATTCAATCGTTTAAATGACATTAATTACAGAATAATAAATAAAATTTAAAATAAAATAATAAAAATTGGAGATCTTGAAAAAATTAACTAAATGTTTTATGAAAAAATGACAATGTACGTGAAAATTAAGTTAAATGATGTTTAAAATCTCAAATGTATAAGTGAAATTAGATTAGGATGAAGGACGAGAATTGTTTTTTTTTGATAGATAACTAAAAAGGAGTGATTAAAATATCTTATTAATTACTTAATTGAAGAAAGTTCGTTAAAAAAATACTTTTCATCATAAAGATTTTTTAATTGTGAATATCTAGTATCCATTTTAAACTGTATATATTCTTTTTCGTTATAAATAGAATAATATCTTAACACAAAATATCGACTTCATTCGCCAATGGTGACGTCACAATGTTTTGGGGGAAAGGAGGGGACCATTCCTTAGAGCATTTTCTCAGAATTGGGTTGGGTGCGGCATTGTACATTCAATACAAGAAAGAGGAGGAAAAATTCCAGATTACTCGCTGTAGCTACCTTAAGTCGTGTTTAAATTTGATTATTGTTAGACGTTTTAAAAATATAAATTCATTTTCTTTCTATCTTTAGAATAATCTTATTGATTATTTGATATACAATATGGGGATATAATAACTTTTTATAATAGACTTTCTTAGTAGATTTTTTACAAATCGCTACAAAAATTCATCGCAACTTCAGAAAAACAAAAGTTTTTAGGTATAAATTGGAACTTTTTCGAATAATCCTTCACGTATTAGACTAATGATCACTTAGTTCAATGAATTTTTTATCTGTAGTTTAAACATTTTTTCTGTAACTCCCTTACATTTCTTTAGTGTAAACCCGTGAAATTTTTCTAATAAATTCAGAAATAGGGTCGTAAAAATAAGAATTTGGCATGACTTTTAATAAATTTTAGGATATATCTACAAAAATTTTAGAGTATTTGGCGATAATTCAGATTTGGTGAGAAACACCTAGTATTAATTTCGAGTGGAGTGAAATTTTGTCACATGCTAACTTATTTTTGCGGAGTGAAGACATCTGTTTTTTAACCCGAATTCAGTACTACTTAATAATTATTTTTTCAAGATGGATGTCAGAACAGATATCATTTTGTTAAACGCATTTACTCATATATTCAATAGATCGCACCTTCGCAATTCAGAACTAGAAATTATTAATCAGCTTAAATTTCGAATGAATGAATTTATCAATTCAGAAATTACCAATCAACTTTATGAAAATGTTGATATGTTATCTGAGGAAAATTTTTACACCTGTTTAGATATTGTCTTAAAAGAAATGATAAAAAATGAAATTAATTGGGACAAAGTTGTAATTAGTATTTTCAAGTGAGCTTATGGCAAAGCGCTTTAAGAGATCTGGATACGTTATCAAACTTTGGAGAAAATTTTTTAATATCTTCCAGAAGTATTTAGGTAACTGGGTTATTGATAATCAGGAATGTATAAAAGTCAAAGAAGTAAAGAAATCAATTTTTCAAAGAATGTGGAGTTTTATCACTCGATCATAATATGAAAATTGTAAAAATATTATCTGCTATGTTGAATTATGTTCAGTTCAATTTGTATAAGAACAATGTTCAAGAAAAATGTATGTAATGTGTAATTGAAAGAAAATAAAAGAACTTTAAATGGGAATTTTGTTTAAGAAAAAATTATTTGAAGTAAAATTCATCTTTAAAAAATAAATAAAAATAAGTTGATAAATGTAAAAAACTGAAAATATTCACTGTTTGAAAAGAAGTCTTAATAAGTTTAAGAAAATATCGAATTATATTTCACCTAAGAGAGTGAATCTATCATTTTTCAGAAGTTACTTTACTGCAAAAAAAATAGCTGATGTCAAAAATTTCTCTACCTAAAACAGCTATACTTTCGATATAACTTTTTAGAATCTTCTTATCACTGTCATCGAACATACGTGTATACTTAAAAAAAATTTTTACAAAGTTGTATTCAATTATAAATTTTCTTTAAATTACCTTATACTAATTAAAATTTTGTAAGTCTTTTTATTTAAAGCTTTACGTTATACTAGAAATCTTCCAATATTCTTAAAATAATATAAGTTTTCGAACATAGTGATTGTAATGAACGAAGTACTAACAATGAATTACCAACAGTTAATAATGACAGTGAGAATCTGGACTTGTTAAATTTTTTGGATAATTTTCACATTGAATGTGTTTTTGACTTACCTTCCAACAACTTTCAGAATGAAAATATAGACTTAGACCTAAAACATTTTTTGAACAATTCGAATGTGGAATATACAAGTGGAAATAATATTGATGATTTATCTACCAAAGATGAAAATAAGGACTTAAATAATTTTAACCTGATACAAACTGATTTACCTCTAGTAAACTATGATAATGAAAGTCTGAACTTGTTAAATTTTTCGTATAATTTTAATCCCAATTGCTTGAATGTTTTTTCTGCTAACAACGAAAATATGAATTCGAATAATTTTAGTGCGAAGGAAAATGAGTTAGTGACAGATAACTTTAACAATGAAAATCTAGACTTGCTAAATTTTTTGAATAACTTTAATACTGAATGTATGAACGATATCCCAACAATATAGATTTGCTGTCTTGTATTATTGTGAATGAACTTCAAATAAAAATATTTTAATGAAAATGGTTTGTTTTAATTTTTATAACAAAATCAGCCTTTTTATAATATTTTCTATTAGAATACAAACTGAAGTGTCATCTTTTTTTTAAAATAAAAACATGTAAAAAGTTTACTTGTGTATTAACGATATACTTTTTCATTACTGTAGTAGAATTGATTGAGTATAATATTTAAACACTAAGTAAAAATTATGCACAATAGTAGTTTTATAAACTATCAAACTTACATCGAAGAAGAAAAAACTTGTAAAATTGTTTTACCACTCAACTGTAAAGTACTTGTGAAAATCTTAAATGAATTTATCTTATTAACAATTTTCCTGAAAAACTAACTTATAAAAATTTTAGATATAATTATGAAGTTAGTATTTTCCTAAGTATCACGTTTGAATCTTACTTTGAATATGCATCATCAAAGTGTTTTGTACTTTAGCTAAAATCACAATCTCTATTCCAAAGAGTGTAAAAATAATGTTATAGTAAGAACTTAAACTTTTATATATAGATACTTTCACGATTGTATTTTAACTTTTTTATTTTTAGAATACAGAAAATATTTTGTAAGAATTGTGAAAGCTTAATTTTAGAAGTTTGTGAAATTTCACAAAATTTTTTAAACATTTTTATCAAATGTTTTCTTTACGTCACATCACTTAGAAAAATTTAACTGTTTTTTAACAGAATTACTACCACAAAACATTAAGTTAGAAAATTTCTAGATAAAACTTATAAGATACGAAAAAACATATGTGAAGTAATAACAAAAGGTGTATATGCTTTCAAGTTTAGACATGGTTCAACAAGCTTGAGGAGACATTAAAACCTGTAGCTGACGTCATAAACCCTGTGGCGTAACTTTTCCCCTACCACTACGTCACAAATGTATAATTTAACAAAAAGTACTTATGTCAACCCACAATTCCTGTCTTGTATTATTTTACTTTGTGTATAAAATGAATGATCTGTAAAAAAACTTTGTCGTTTTCATACACTTTGAAGTAAAAATTTTCTCCATAAACATCAAAATATATTTTACAAGTATGAATTGATATGTATTTGTTTTAAATACCACTAAGTTACATTATACCAAAGTATAATTTCTAATATTTAAACAATTCCCACTTTACAAAAATTAACTTGTATGCATTTCTAAGTCTTTAATAAAAATCTTTAACTTTTTTTATCTCAAAGACTTTAAACTATTCGAGATATCTGCAGCTTAAGTGCAATCCAATACAATTTGCATAACAATGTGGAATATCATATGTTAAGAAAATCTTAAATTTTGACTAAGTTGCAAATCTCAGTGAAAGTATATTAAGATTACTTTGCTAAAATTTACTAAGTATTATAATATTTTTCAGTTATTAAACGAAAAATTGTGTAAAATTTACTAAGTGTTTCACTAAAGAAGAGAATTACACTAAAAAGTTTTGACAAGAAATAATAAATTCACTAAGTCACATACACGTATACATACATACACATGCTTGTAATTATAATCATTATGAAATATTGTTAAATATTTTTTTACAATAGAAAATTAATAATTTTTTTTTTTTTTTTTTTTAAATTTGTTTTTGTAATAATGTTTTAAAGATTTCTCTTATATTGTGTGTTTACGTCCACGAATTATATGCTACAAGAAACAAAAGGAAAAAATAAATTTATTAATAACTACAATAACAAAAGGTTAGTAGACGTAAGAAAAATTTATGTACAAAGAAAGCTGGAAAAAATTATAAAGTCGATACATGTATTTCATCAATAATCGATGTGAGACCCTTTTTTTTCGATAACTGTGACTAGTCTCTTGTTCATTGAATCTATCAGACCACACAAAGTACTTGCATCAATATTATTCCAGCAGTTTTTAATAGCATTCATCAAATCTAATTTTGAATTGAATTGTCGTCCATTTTTGTAAACATTTCGGGCTAAAATTCCCCAAAGATTTTCTATTACATTCAGATTGGGGCTACGAGCTGGCCATTGAAGGCATTTCACCTGGCTAGCTTCCAGCCAAGATTTAGTTGATTTCGAAACATGAACAGAAGTGTTGTCCTGCTGAAATGTCCAGTCTCCTGAAGTTATAAGAGGAGCAATGGGTAATAAATTATCTCCTAACATATCTTGATACATAATTGAATTCATTTTGTTATGGATGAAAACAATTGGAGTGGTTCCACCGGCAGCACATGCAGCCCAAACCATTACCGAGCCACCTCCAAATTGACGCTTTGAAAAAATATGAGGTTCCTGTCGTAAATCATGCCAAAAATATTTATAGCCGTCGGGTCCATCGAAATTAAATTTCTTTTCATCGGAAAAGACAATATCTCTCCAATTTGTGCCTTCGGTTAAATGTTTTCGGGCAAAGTCTAAGCGAGCATATTTGTGGTGCTTCGAAAGAGGGGGTTTTCCTTTAAATTTTTTAAACTGAACAATGGGATTGCTACTTAAAACATTTCTTACCGTTCGGCTTGTACATGGTAATTGTAAATGTTCTTGAATTTGGGCAGACGACATTTTTTGTCCGCAAGCTAGCTTCCGGATTTGTCTTGATTGCCTTACAGTTAAGGATTTCGGTCTTCCTGTACGCTTCTTACTGCCGTAATCTTCGGGATTTCTGAGAAAACTGTTTACTGCAGCCTTGGACCTTCCTATTTTTCTTGCAATATTAGAACCAGACATTCCAACTTCATTTAAAGTTAATATTTTAATTTGTTCACCATCGGATAACTTTTTTCCTCTTCGCATTGTATTAAACACATCAAATACAAAATGAATGCACGTAACACGTTTATATTTACCTAAACTTTCCTAGGAACCTGCTTTCTCATGTCTGGCATTATGCCAAAGGAGGCTAGAACCATCGGCTTTATAATTTTTTCCAAGTTGTTTTTCATTGGTTGTAAGAAATTAGCATAATTTATGTTCCCTATTCCGTTCTTCTAAACAAAGTTTATGCACATTACTTCGATGTTGATCATGCAAATGAAAATAGAATTTGCGTTATCAACAATTCCATTACTTTTTGACTTTTGTAAATTTTTCTATCGGCTTTATAATTTATTCCAGCACTGTATGTTTGTAACCGCTCTGTGAGCAAACAAAAAATCTATATTGTAAAAAAAGACTTTCCCTACGTGAACGGTGTGACTGTGAGGTTAAGATCCGCGCTACGAACCTAAAGATTCGAGTCCAGTCAAGGGAGATTTTTTAAAAATGGTTTTTGTTTTATTCTAAATTATTTTAATCAAAGATTTAAATGTATGTAAATATTATGGTGTGTCACTCACACGATTTTCTCTTACCCTGCATTTTAATACTAAGATAGATATTTTGAGCTTTTTAGTTCACATTTCTATAAAAGCGTGTTCTTTAATTTTTTTTAACTATATAATATTATTTTAACACGCTTTTATTAGCTTCACCTGTATGTATGTTTGTAACCGCTCTAGGAGCAAACAAAAAATCTATATTGTAAAAATAAAAGACTTTCCCTACGTGAACGCTGTGGCTGTGAGGTAAAGCTCCGGGCTACGAACCTAAAGGTCTAACGTTCGAGCCCAGTTAGGGAATATTTTTTAAAAATGGTTTTTGTTTAATTCTAAATTATTTATTTCTCATTCCTTCATTATGTTATTTATTCAGTTAATATTGTGTAATTTCTAGACTTTTTAACATGTTTTTATTTAACATGCTTTTATTAACTTGACATGATGTAACTATTAATGTATGTAACGGAATCTTGCAATTCAATTTTTGACCCCTTCTGTTCATTCGATTGACCTGAAATTTTGCACACGACTTCATAGTCGATGACAATACTACATACAAGTATTTCCATGCTCCTATCCTATCAGGGGCAGGTTCTGTTCTAGGGGTAAAAAAAAAAAAAAATCTTTATATATATAAAACTCTAACGTAAGGCGCACATGATTTGGCCGTATTTGTATAAAGTTGAGTGGCAACAATTAACCAATTATTTTTTTTTTTATTAAAGATGTAAATATTATGGCGCGTCACTCACACGATTTTTTCTTACCCTGCATTTTAATACTATAAAGATAGATATTTTGTGCTTTTTAGTTCACATTTCAATAGAAGTGTGTTCTTTAATTTTTTAAAAGTATAATTTTATTTTCTCTTTGGTCAGAGGTCAGACTCCTGCTGAAGCGGAGCTACACTACCTGGAGAACGCCAAGAAGTTGGCCATGTACGGGGTGGACCTGCACCAAGCAAAGGATTCCGAAGGGGTCGAGATCATGCTCGGTGTATGCGCATCGGGACTACTCGTCTACAGGGATCGTTTGAGGATAAACCGCTTCGCATGGCCCAAAATACTCAAGATCTCCTACAAACGCAACAATTTCTATATCAAAATCAGACCGGGAGAAGTAAGACCTTTTTGTATCGTTACTTTTTAACCCATTTTATCTCAATTTATTTATTTTGCTCAAATTTGGGAAAAAATATATTTTTTAAGGTTAATTAAACCTAAATAAACTAAATACAACAAAATTTTAAAAAAAGAAATATATATATATATATATATAATCTGTATAAGAAATTTTATCCACTTTGTACGCAGGACATTGATATAAAGGGGATGAAATTTGCACTTATATGTTTTAGTGTTCTCTTCAATAGTGAAAAGTGCTTTCCGAGTATAAAGTTTTGCTTTATCCGTATAATACTTTCTTATTTACATGATAGTTCTCCAGAAAGAATTTTCAACCGCAAAGAAAAGATAAACCACGCCCCCTAATGTAATGATTAAACAAAGATTCCAGATGGAGGAGGAGGTGAGACACATAACACGCTAGCAGAAGCTTCTATATGCCATTATATATTCCAGCTGACAAAATATTCGCACCAAGCAAATTCTGATTTCTATATGCTATTTTTCAGCTGTCCTTTAAATAAGACAATGGGATAAAATGGGTTTTAATGATAACACAAATATAATACAGAGGACATGAGATTTTTGAGGAAATTTTCATGAAAAATCCGAGACAAAAATAGAATTTGTATATTTGTGTTGTTTTTAGAAAGGACAGCAATATATAAATTTTAACTATATATATATATCTTTTTTTTTTTAAGATTTTTTTTTTTTTTTAATTTAATCAGGAATATTAACAATTAATCTAGATGCCGTTAGTCTCTGCAAAATCGTTCAAGCTGTAGCATAACTGTAAGTGCGGTTTATTCATTGGTTACAAACAAAAGCTATATTAAACTTTTTTTTGGACGAGGAAAAATTCCATTGAGATTCATCCGACTAAATAATAATGGATGACGTGTTCCATATTTTGATTTTACGTTGTAATGTCGTAGTGAATATTTCCCTTAAATTACGTGTTGCAATACAGAAGAAATTGCGTTGTTGAAGTTAATCTAATTCCCATTACCACATGCTTTGAAATAATGTAAGTTGGTTAATGTGTTTGACTCTTCCAAAAACCACCTTAGCATAATCCTTTTATAATGTTAAACAAGACGTCCAAGTGCGCTAAAGCTAGGCTGCACGGAGGTTAAAAGAATTTGAATGCAAATATTTAAAAAAAATGTAAGTCTATGACATTGTGGTGCAGAGCATTTAAAACGAATTATATATATATATATATATATATATATATATGGATGAAATTCTGTCTATGGCAGAATTCAATTTAGTACGACAGGACTACTTATATTTATATTTTAACACCCTTTCAAAAAAAAAAAAAAAAAAAAAAAAAAAAAGGGGGGGGGATAATAGTAATAATAATAATAATAATAATACCGTGCGCTCAATAAAATTCTTAAACACATATTCAAATATTGTATTGATTTTTTAACTCCAAATAAATTAATAAAATTCGAATGCATTAATTGTATAGTATCTTCCCCTAATTGCTTAATACTCACTTACTAAATATTTTAATTAGTAAAATAATCTTAATGACAATTTCGTATTTATTATTAATAATCAACAGTTTCAATTTTAACAGAACAAAACATAATATTTAAAAAAAAAAAAAAAAAAAAAAAAAAAAACTATAAACCAATTATTCGATGTTTAAATTATACTCAAAATTCATCACAAATTAATATTAATCCATTAATTTCTCAAAAACATAATTAATATCAATATAAGACATCTTATAAATTGAAAAATAATGCACATTTTATGTAAATTTCACAGTTTTAGTCTAAAAATATCTGAAAACACTAGTCTAAATAATCAGGAAACATACAGACAAGATCCGTTGGCTCTGTGGTCAGAGAACACAACTAGGAGCTCGAAGGTTGTAAGTTCGATCCTCACCGATGAGAAGTGAAAAAAATTTATAATTTTTTTACGGATTTCACAAAATATTTTAAGGTAGAATAAGAAATTAAATGGTAAAACTGTATATTGGCAGACATTTTCGAAGTGGAACACTATAAATTGGTAACGACGCAAAATGACAGATTGAAAGAAATAGTCCTGTCGTACTGAAAACCATTCCGGATGCGCATGTTTCAAAATTTTCTACGGTAAGCACTATTTTTGTCTTTGTGGACATATTTATCTCACCAACAACTCCGTCGGACTTTTAAATATTTTCTTCAATTCACTTGAATTATCGCAGGATGGTTTAGAACCTTAATCGCTGATCTGCATTTTTCATACAACGTTTGTAAAATTTTAGCACATTGTGTACCAAGTAAAATCAAATGTATCTTTTTCCATGGGGTAATTCCTACTGTACGGATCAATTCTCTATGAATGTCCTTCATTTTTACATTAATGCATTTAATTTACAAAATTATCACGCTATATTTTTTATTATTTATTTCCCAGAAAATTATTACTAATCAATAAAACACTTTAGACGATTGGAAAGAATTCGAGCTCATAAAGGTGTATGGTTTCAACTGCGATTCTGTATATCGTTACTTTACTACCAATAGCAATAATAATAATAATAATAATTGAGAAATATAAATTTTTCTGATACAACTTATCAAAATTTGACCTGAAGGGAAGAATAAATGTCTTTTTATTTAAAAAAACATATTCCACTAATCTCTAATAGCTGTTGTTTATGGAATTCTTGATTAACTTTCAATATCATAATGATTTTTGAGGTTTAAAAAAAGAAAGTGTTCTTTAGTTACGGATAATTTTGAAAATTTTCAAGGTTGCAGTAAAATGTGTTTTTGTGCTATACAAGAAACACTTTTAACTAAATTTTATAAACACAAAAACAAACAAACTTTTTCTTTATTAAAAGTAGATTACGTCTCCATTTTTTAATTAAATTACATTTGATGAATAAAATTAAAAAATAAAATATTAGATAACGAACGATTTTCATTATGCACACAAGAAATACAATTATTATTATTATTTTTTTTTTTTTTTACTTTTTCAATATATTCCTTTTTTTTTTTTTTTTTTTTTTTTTTTCTGTTCAAATTTTTTAATTTAAATCTCACACATCTTGTATTTTACGGCAAAAGGCACAATTGACGACTTGACCTTCTGTCGTCATTCGACGTCATGGTGAAATTCAACCTATAGGAGTCTTCATTTAGCCCACAAATAAAGTACTATATCCAATCATAGCGCAGCTTTTCCCCACAAACAAAGGGAAACTCCGCCTCGTTCTAGTCGTCCATCAGCCTTGTTTATAAAATACATGTATTTGTTTTTTGATTTTTATCTTAAGCTTCTTTTTATGTTTCAGTTCGAACAATTCGAAAGTACGATAGGTTTCAAATTACCGAACCACAGAGCAGCGAAGAGGCTTTGGAAAGTTTGTGTAGAACATCATACTTTTTTCAGGTAAGATGAGTTTCATTCATTGAGCGAAAAGCACTCAATATTGCAAATTTGAGTTTTATTTACGTTTATATCATTGCAGGCGTAATAGCATAAAGGGCAATACTAAAGCGCGATATACGTTGCTTTTTTTTATATTGACTTAAAAAAAACTAATTTTACTAAAATTAATTATTTTTAATCACAAAAACAGGAGAAAATATCTAGAAAAAATGTAAATTTTCAGTTTTATTATTATTATTATTTTCCAATATAATTTTTTTAAACATTCAATAATGCAAGAAGTCTAATTTAGCTTGTTGATGTAGCTTATCTACAATTCTTTAAAAAAGAGTTTAGAGGTTTTTTAAAAAACAAAATTCATCGAAATTTAACAGTGTTTATGATTTTAGCTTATCTGCCTGTCTGCATTGTTATTTTAATAAATATTTTTTAAATTCCATAAAAATTGATATATACTATTTTTGTTTTTATGGTTTACTTTATTACAATTCCTACATATAACAACACTGGTTTGTGTACTTACAAAATAATTCAACGCATACACATTATGGCCTAGGTACGTATTTCTGGAAACTGGAAAGTATATTTCCCAATCTCTATACTCCGTAAAACATGCGAAATCAACAAATATTTTTAAGATGCAATACTGTAAATGATGTATTTCTTAAAACATTTATACTGCGCTAAGCATACGAAATCAACAGATATTTTAAAGATGCAATAATGTGAATGACGTATTTCTGAAAAGTGTATTTTACCATCTTTATACTGCACTGTTAAAAATTTCAACAGAAAACTCTGTGTAATGTATTATTTTAAGTTTTACGTAAAATTGCAGAGAAAAATAAACGGAGTTGTTAAAAAAATTATTTTATGCACTCACTTTAATAACTAATATTAATTTAATTAATTATTGGTGAGAATATATTTCGGCCTTGGAATGCTTTTTCTAAAGTAGAAACAGTCATTTTTAATTTTAATTAAAAAATTAAATAATAAAATGAAGTAAAAATACAGAAAAAAGATAGAGAATCTCGATTATTCACTTTTAACTAAGAATTACTGTAAATTTACAGAGACTCTGGATAAATATTTACATTAAATTTACAGAAATTTTTAAAAGTGGGCTCTAAACATGCAAAATTAGCATATATTTTTTAAGATGCAGTAATGTAAATGATGTGTTTCTTAAAAGCATACTTTACCATTTTTTTACCATGTTAACCCTTATTGCTCGTATGTCCCTCCTGAGGGGACATTAAAAAATCGAGCCACGCCTTAAGGTGTTCCCCTGCAAATGAAATGTTATTATTCTAAAACGTGTAACTATAGGCTACCTTTCGGCAACCGGAAAATTTTAACAGAAAGATTTATTTTATTTAATGATGAAGTAAATTAAAACAAATTATTACAATTTTTCGGTAGCCAAAAGGTAGTAAGTTGGAAACTATACGTGTGACGTTTTAAAGGAACGCCAAAAGGCGTGTCTTACGGAAAATATGCCGAGCGCAAAGGGTTAAACATACGAAATATATTTTTTAAGATGCAGTAACCGATGTTTTCTCTAGAAAGTGATGCGGTTGATATTAATAATTCGTTTACAGGGCTATACAAAAGTATTCGCATTCATCGCGGTAAAATGCTGGGAGTGCATTTCCCGTTGTATTATGTATTTTCTTCACTTTTTAATTTTGCTTAAAAGTATTTGATAATTATGATGTGACAGACAAATTAAAAAATGATTAATAAAATTCTAAAAATATCCATGGTTGATGAAAAGACTGAGAGACAGGCAGATGAGCTGAAGCCGTAAACAGGTTTGAACTTTGTTGGAAAATGAAAAAAATGTCCTAAACTATTCTTAATAAATTATTCTAATAACTTTCATAATTATATATTGTAGCTTTATAATATTGGACAGTGTGAAAAACAGAATAAGCTAAATATAAATCATAACATACAATTACGCTCTTCTTTATTTTCAAATCTTTATTTATTTAAAATTAATGTGAATAAAAAGTTACTTCAGAAACTTTCATATCTCTACACTAACTCAAAAATGGATCCGTAGAGTTGAAGAAGATCAGCCTTAAATTCTATAACAGAACTCCATAGTAATTTGTATAATTCAAGATTCTTACGATTCAATAAATATCACAGCAGTGAATATAAATTAATAGCAGAATTTTTCAAATTTATCTTTAATGGAATGTTTATTCTTTATTCACAGATTGATGCTTCCAGAACCTCCTCCTAAACCGAAATTATTATTTCCTCGATTCGGGTCCAAGTTCCGGTATTCGGGACGAACCCAGTACCAGACCCGCATGGCCAGCGCCCTCATCGATCGGCCGCCGCCCCATTTTGAGCGTACTATGAGCAACAAACGCTTCACCTCAAGGAGCATGGACGGTGGAATGTCCGGTAAATTAAACACACTATCTATAAATGTAATATTGATTGTCCTGACTGATTACATGACTCATTTACTCATTCACTGATTCATCATCGTCAGTCCGAATTCTTGCATCTAGAAACATGAAATTTTATGAAAATATCACTTCCATGACCCAGTCCCCAATTTTTCAGATACAGGCTGGTTTATTATTCACTGATGCACAAAATTAAGGAAATAGCCTGTTTTCTCGTTTTCTTTCTTTGCTCGTATTTTTTTAAACAAATGAACATATGAATTTAAAATTTAAATGCCGCGTGTTCATTATCAAATCATTTATCGAATTTTGTGCAACTTTAACACGAGTAATAATTTTTAAACTGATATTAATTCAAATTTTCTCAAAAGTAAGTTTCGGAAGAAATCAAAAAATTAGGTTGACAAGGAATATTAAAATTGTTATTTTCGTTTTGCCTATTCATAGAGCATATTTTAAAGGATAAAAATTAATCTTAGTGATAGAAAGGACTCTTTTATGGAGAAAATAATGCAAAATATTGCCTAATATCATTGCCTTAATATCATTTCTCATTTTGTTATTTTTTCTTAAATTGGCGAAATCTTTTATTTCTTCCAAAGCTTTTTATTTATTTATTTATTTATTTTTCAGAAAAAAATAAATAAAAATCAGTTTTAAAATTATCACTCATGTTAAAATTACATAAAATTCTATTAATGTTTTGATAACGGGCATGCCATCAAAATTTTATGTACATATCTTTATTTAATAAGAAAGCACCACAGAACAGGCGTTTTAAAGCATTACGTACAAAAATTTGAATAAACATCATAAAATGCAATAATATCGTAACAATTGTTTCGGGTCGAAAGAGCACACGACCCTTCGTCAGGCGAACAAAGTTGGCACGAGTGTTGCTGTCTCGTGCGTTGCCGCTTTGACTGCAGCACTCGTGCCTACTTTATTCGCCTGACGGAGGGTCGTGTGCTCGTTCAACCCGAAACGATTGTTACGAGATTATTGCATTTTATTTTTTTTATTTTTTCTACACCAATGTAATTAAACTTTAGTTACAAACAGCATCCCCCATTTAAAGCCAGTGAGCATATTGTTACCACATTTGGTACATAGACATTTCAAGTGATACACTCAAGGAATTAAAAAAATAGAATGCATTAAAAAGTCAGAAATGCCTTCTAGATAGTTCTTTGTATAGAAAAAAAGAGAAAATACATGCATAATCGGCATCAACATTTATTGAATAGTTTTGATTCCCTGTTAGTCATTCCGCTTGATAAATTTGCATATTTTTCCTTAAAGCGCCACCTATTGGACATTTTTAACAATTTTTTTTTTTTTTAATTCTCTCAGTGCATTTCATAAATAATCTGCATGCTGAATTTGATGTATATATCGACTCTTCTGTCTGTAAAATACTGTTTATATCGGAAATTTAATTAGAAAAATCGCGTATTAACCATAATGTTATATATATATGTATAGGGTAGGTGCTCCAGTGATTGGCATGCTCCAGTAATTGACATCTATCCCGAAATAATTAATAAATAAGAAAAATAATAAAATCATATATTTTACATAAAAGAATTTTAACATTTTGTGTCAAACACTAGAGCATAGGGTGCTAATAACTGGTAAATTGAATAACTAGCAGTGTCAAACACTGTAATATAGGATGCCAATGACTGATAAAATGAAAAACTGGCAGTGTCAATTACTGGAACACTGAGTGGGTGTCGAATAAAAATTCGTAAAAAAAAAAAAAAAAAAAATTGTTATCAAATGTATATATTTTAACATATACGTGGTTCTGAATGTCTTTCATACCCTATGTACTAAATTAAGATTTCTAAAAATATTTTCTGATGACTAGAACATTAAAAACATCAGAGATTGCTCTAAAAAGGTCAATCACTGGTGCACTTACCCTATATATATACATCATAAATGAAAATTCAAGTTAACGATTAAGAAAAAAAAAAATCTCATTAAAACATTTTTAATGTTGTCTAATTTACGCGTCTTATTTCATGATCTTTTTTTTTTTTTTTTTTTATTTACACAAAAGTATATTAAAATAAATTAAAACCTATGAAGTTTCAGAGTTAAAAAATTCAGTTGTATTATGCTAAGCAATTTTTATGTGTAATGTGAGATCTAAAAAAAAAAAAAAAAAAAAAAAAAAGTAATTACTAGCAAGTAACTGCTTTGGTTCTGACACTAGTAATATATATATTTTTTTAATTAAAACTTAAGTCACATTAATAACATCGCATTTACTTTATGCAGGTTTAATTTAATTCATTCCATTTATAATTATAAATGCTATTATTAAAAGTTTCGTAGTTTGCCAGTAGGATTTTGTACCTCTCTGAGTGTTAATTCATACGGAAATATTATGAGAATTCTAAAATTAGAAAATATTCTTAAAAAAAAAAAAAACAGTCCCTTAAATATTTTAAATTAACCTAATTCATTGATATAAAACGGCATAATAACTCGGAAAGAAAAAATTAGAGTGTCAGTCCTATACTAGTTATAAAAATAACATGTTTCTCAAATTATCTTTTTAGTTCAGTTTAAAAGCCTCTTTCATAAATTGCAAATTTTATAGAGAATGCTAAATTCTGCCTAAATTTTACAATTAAATTTCACATACGTTTTTAAAAAATTTAATGGCTGGACTTAAATTTAATGATCTGATGTCGATTAAAAGGAGCATCAGCATATATAGTTACGCTCATCACTGACTCACTCTGCCGCGCTTTAAAAAGGCTAAGAGATTTTCTTGGACTCTGTCTGTGTGTGAACGCAAGTTGCCACCTCATTTTCATACTTTAGTTAATTTTAAAAAATCTAACTGTCCGATTGATAAGCTGTTTAATCCGACGGATTCAGAAAGATCGCCCCTTTCGTTTGGTGCCTTATTTGTAACGCATTTTTGATTAGATTTTTTTTTTTTTTTTTTTTTAGTTAATTACAATATGAAAATAGACATAGCTTTAAAATAGACATTTAAATTTTTAATTGTTGCCATTTTTTTTTCAGCATGAAATGAAATATGCTTTCACATGAAAAAAAAAAAAAAAATATTATATATATATATATATATATATATATATATAATATTAAATTTGCGTCTATATATGATGCCGTGATGATCTAAAAAATGACGTCTATAAAATAATAATAATAATTTAAAATTTAAAGGTAACGAAGAGATAAATAAAGTGCGAAAATTTCACATGGGCTTGCTAGCAAATGAATTATTTGAAGTGAGAAATAAATAAAATGAAATTATCCTTTTTCAACGGGCGCCTTAGTCGCCCTACAACTAACTAGTAATGTTTATATCTTACGATAAAGAGAAACAAGTTTCATTGTTACCATCAACTCAAACAAAAAATAATTATAAGATAAAAAAAAAACTTTTTACATACCATGTTTTATATTTTATGATTAATCATAGAGCTCGTATCAATGTGCATAAAATTTTGTAAGTGATAATGACGTCAATTTTTGTGAGAAGCATAATTTAACTTTTTATAATTTTTTTAACGTTCACGTTTAATTAAATGTATTTATTTTTAGGTCGAAAGAAAATGAACTCGTAAATTTTTTTTGGCAACAATTAAATTATAACTAATATTTTAATGGCTATTTTAACGCTATTAGGAGGTTATTATTTTCTTATTTTAATTAATTATAAGAAAACTAATCAAAAATTCGAAAATCGGACTTCGAAGTATTGTGTTGTTACCGGGTTCTGAGCTACTGTGAAAGTTTCAAATGTCTAGCTAGTAGGGAAGTTAGTTAAAATTCGATTGCAAGATTGGTACCGGACAAACAAACAAACATACAAACAAACAAAAAAGAATAGAAGTTAATAAAAGCATGGTAATAATAAATGCAGTTTATTTGTGAATAAAAATTCTAACGAACCCATTAAAAATTCTAAGTTTTGAATGCAGGTAAATTTTACATATTATATTTTATTTCATTTAGACGTGTAATATTCAATGCTTTTCAATACACGTATTATTCAATACTTCTTATAATTATAGTATGAGGGGGAGCTAAAATTTTTAAATATATTTTTCAAAAACAAGTGATAGATATGGATTTTAATGTGCGGTTGTACTTCAAGATTCCATTGAAAATGCGAATGTAATTAACTATGAAATACTATTTTAATTAAAGCAAAAGAATGATATAAAAAATGGCATACCTACTAAGTGGCATAGGCAACCAGATGCACCTGCAAAGAATATGAGAATTGAAAACAACCACTCGTCATCCATGAGTGATAATATGAACCCCCCCCCCTCTCCCAATTTTCCCAAGGATGAAACTAGGCTGCCGTCTTACTGAAGCTTAGTTTCAAGCATATAATTTTACAAAAAAAAATTATGATTTTTATGACAGCATTTCTCCAACTAGCTAATGAGAAAATGATGCTTAATTTGATGTTTGGCTTAATATTTGTAATGTGTATTATAACTCCTTTAATACTTACAATTTTTTTTCGTTTATTTTTGTTATTTTTATTTTGTACTATATTAGTAAGTTGAAGAAGATGATTCATAAGAAGGATTTAGATACAAAAAAAAAAAAGGTCGATTTTTAGTTTTTTTTTTTTAAAGGTTTTACACGTTTTAAGTGTTCGAACGTGTTTTGAACCTTTTGAAATAATGTCTGTCTGCGTGTGTGAGACAAAATTTTTGTAGTTGCTCTAAATACAGAAGCTAGTTCAGAGAAATTCATGAAATTTCATATTTAGTTCCATCTTGACATAAATTGCTGTCTGTCAACTTTTGGTGCCATATTGACCAAGAGATTTTTTTTTTTTTTTTTTTTCCATTTACGGTAAAGCTTTATCCAAGGTCTCTCTAGCTTATAAATGCACCAAAGTTGATATAGGAAATGGCTATTATTAAAAGCTACGCTGACTGTTTTTCTGTGCATATCGTGCAACAGGTGGCGCTACTATGTTGCACGTCTCTTTATTTGTGAAAAGGCCTTTATTTCAGCTTCTATAGTTCATAAGTGTGCCTTTAAAAATTATAATCCTTTAATATGAATCATATCGCGTATAAGTAACTCTGTTATGTACACCTTTCCAGGTTTCATATAGTTTATGATCAATTACTGTACATATACAGAAGAAAAATTTGTGATTGACACAGAATATTAGTTTCCTTATATACACAAACGTTCACTTTTCCGCATTTTTCTTTAACTTATAATTAATTTTATAATCAATATTTCTTTACATAAAATATTTTTATGCTGCTTTTGCCTCTGTTTCATTCAAATATATTAAAAAGACTTTTTCTTCATTGAATTGTCAAGTCACATATATATAAGTATATTGTGACTTGCACTTTTGCAAAAAAAAGCTCTGCAATAACTTGAACGGCAAGAAAAAGTTACAGTTCTATATCACATAAAATGCTTCTCCCGACAGCAAAATTTTTGCTCGTCTCAAGATACTTTTTAAAAAGATTGCAACGTTACTGAATTTTTCAAGAAGGCATTTTTTTTTTTTTTCTAATGCATAATATTTTGATGCATAGGAACATGGAGTACTGCTGATTACTGTATATAGTTTTTCAGAAAGTAGCGGAATACGTAGAACTGGTTGAAAAGAATAATTCTAATTTTGTAATAATATATATATATATATATATATGTGATTTGAATAATTTAATACCTTTATAACACTCAGCAAACAAAAGATAGATGAAAATACCAACACATAATTAAATTTTAAATGAGATTTATTTCGAATAAAATTATTGTCACGGTTATAATTTAATTTGAGTACCAATGATTAGTAAAAACAAGTTAAAGTACTTACGCAGAAGAGAAATGACACAAACATAACACATAAGCCTAATGACGAGATAATAGTTTGTGAAAACCATTAAATAGAAACAGTCAACATTTTATAGAAAAGAGAAAAGGATAAAATTACCAAAGAGATCCGATAAAAGGAAAAAAAAGAGAGAATTCATGAATTGAAAACTGGAATTTTAAATGCTGAAAAATAGAAATGTTCACACGTCAGGAAACTTGCATTTCTATCAGCAGAGTGCAAGATTTCGGAAAATTGTATAGCTAATTTAAGCCAATATACAACTCAAGTCTCTATCTTGCAACAAAACAAAATAAAAAAAGGAAATTAGATTAAACAACAACACAAACCAAAATTGATACAAAGAATAAGTATTTTTAAGAAATCCACATGTTAAACGATACATACGGAGACAGTAGAAATAAACAGGTTGCCAAACGAACATTAGTAAAAAGAAAAGATTAAAGGTAAAGAAACGATTAATCGATTTAGGTGCTACTGAAATGCAATAATTGAATGCATTAAGTGATAGTTATTAATCTTTAAAAGCTAACTATTAAAAAGGTGATTTTTAAAGCGGTTTTTTAATATATTTAATAGCGAATACTCTATGATTTATAGTTATATATGCTATTGCCGACTGAAATATCAACAAGACCTCTCAATTAAAACTCAAAAATGTTTGTTGTCCGTACGTATGTTTATATGAACCGGATATCCGTTCTAAGATCATCCAATGCAATTTGAAAGCTGTATGGAGAGAGTTTTTGAATTATACACTGTTTTTAATTATTGCGTACAGGGACACACACAAAAAGCTTCAATACATTTCCGTCCATGCACAGTATTTATTTTAGGTACAGTCAGCCAAAAAAAAAAACGCCCCCCCCCCCACCACCACCTAATTTCGCCGTAAATTATCGTAGAAACATGCGACTGGTACCGATCAGTTTGTAATAACGTCTAGTTTATAATGTTATAGTTAGATTTTACTTAGGGGGTCGTCTACATATTAAAACTGACATCAACTTCATTTTTTTCAATGGTAATCCCCCTTTTTTATAATATTTTTGAATTTTTTGGATCAAATCATCACGGAAAATGGTATAGTTTATATATTTCGCTCAATTTTTCATAGAGTTATAAGCTGTCAAAGTTTGGGGATGCTAATGTTAAATGAATATGACAAGCATTAAATCATATCTTCCGAAATAATTATGATATTTAAATTCTGTTTTTTTTATTCGTTAGAATGAAGTGACCCAAACATATTCCATGCAAATTTTTGCTAAAAAAACATTTTTTGAATTATGAAAATTAAATTCATATTTGAAAAAAATATGAATTATGACCTATGTTAATTTTTGCACGAATAGAACGGGCATCATCAAAAACATGGGTTTCCAAATTTACAGCTCGTTCCTAACATTATTTTTTGAGTTACAGTGATATTCCACTTTTTATTCCTGTTAGGGGGCCGTCACTTGTTATAATCTGTATCCTCTATAAGTAAATGTTTGTATATAATTTGTCGGAAAACTATTTTAATTTACCTTTATGTTATTTTTATTGTTTCCTAAGCAATATTTTGATGTTTATTATACAAATTGGCATATTTTTGTAAAGTTATCATAATGTAGGCGAGGGATTGTGAAAGAATTTCAAAAGAAAAGAAGCCCCGCCTCTGATTCGCTGAAACACTATTTTAAAAAAAAAGAATAATTTGCATATTCCTATTTGGCTCTATATGTGACGCTGGTATGCATAAATCACAATGGTATTTACTACATCGATTATTGAAGACAAAACTTAAATGATTTAATTACAAATATGCAAAAGTATTTTGCTTTATATTATAAAGTTTTAGAAAAATTGTGAAAAGGCGTGGCTTACGGTACAAGAGAGGAATATATCCGATTCTAATATGTTAAGTCTTTCTTCATAAGTATTAAATATCTTTTTCTAGTTTTTCGCTGCTAAAATTCTATTTTATCCCTGTTACACTTTTTTTCGCATTTCAATATTCAAGAGTACGTACACCTAGAAAACACGGTACAGCGAAACTGATTGCATAAAACAGCAATTAAGCATTCGACAATCGTTTTATTATTATTATTATGAATATTTAATAATTTTAAAAAGATTTTTTACCATAAATTTTCTGTTTAAATTCTGTTGTGACTTATTTGCATTTGGTTACTGTACCGTTTGTAAGCTATGTGTTATTTAAAATTTATCCCATGATGTAACATAATAAAATATCAAATTTCTATTAAAAGTTTTTTTATACAGAATCAAATAGTGAAAAATTGCTTTTTTTTTTTTTTTTTTTTTTTTAAGTTTATAAGATCTATTATTGGAACATAGCTCAATAGTATTTATTTTCAATTTCCTAATCATGAAATCAAAGTCACAGTTATTATGGAATAAAAATTTAAAACAAAGGTCTTATTACTTTCTTATATAAAGTCTTATTACTTTCAAATATATAGATAGTCTTATTTCAAAAGTCTTATTTCTTTCAAATATATAGATATTGATCTTACAGAACCCTGAAATTTCATTTAAAAGACTTTAATCGTCTAAATTTAAAAATTCAAAATAAAATAAATTAATCTAAATGCTTTTAAAGTTGAAACGGGAAGATTTCAAAATATATGAAAATTGGCATTTGTGTTTTGAACATTTTGGTGCGGCAGATATTATAAACAATATTTTAATGATGAGCTGAACTTGAGCTTAAGAGAGGGCGGATCCAGCTATTTAGCGCAAGTGATATCACCTGACTAAAACCAGAATAAACAACATTTTAATTTATTCCGGGGTATTTTTAGCCCACTGTTATTCCTTTTTTTTTTTTTTTTTTTTAAGAGAAATTTATCTTACTTTAACATAGATTTTTACTTTTTACCGCTATCCACATGTGACCTTCAGCATTAGCATTTAAATGAGGAGTCATCATCTTCTTCCAGAGCAAATTTTAAATAAACTTAAAATCATATATATTTGTGAAAATCCAAACAGATTTTTCCTACTAAGAAAGCCATTCCACACTGAAATACATGCATAATCGGTCACTTATATGCCAGTTCACACCACAATATATTGGTAGGTTGGTAGGTTGGGTTTAATGTCGCAATAGTACTGCGCTACGGGTAACTGGCGACGGTCTGGGACGCACCCCTACGATGGTCCGGAGACACGTCAACGTAATTTTTATCGTTCACGGAGACGATGGCTTCCCTGCTTCTGTTCCCATTGTTTATTGTTCAGATTTTTTTTTTATTTATTTTTATTTATTTTATTTTATTTTATTATTATTATTTTCTTTCTTTCTTCCCTTTCTTTTTTTTTTTTTTTTTTTTTTTAATAGAGTAATGTAACATTTTGACCTTTTCAACTGAAGATTTAGATTAAGGGTAGTCAGCCTTTCTACACCCACCGTCCACTTCGGTATCTGTGTTAAGAGTAGAATTTTAGAACATCCCATTAAGTAGTAGGATTTATCATTTTGCATATTAATTTGTTACACATTATAAAATATAAAAGCAAAAGAATATCGTGGAGATTTATGTAAAAGTTTTTAATAATGTCATGAAAAAGAAAAATTAATTAAAAAAATAAATAAATAAAAATAAAAAAAATCTGTTTTAATATTTTTAAAAAGTCAATTAAATTAAAGAAAATGAAAGTACTGCAGTCAGGGTTGCCAAATTTGGCCTTTTTTTTATTCAATAGTCTCCAATAATTTTGAGAAGTGACATTTGATATACATGATACCCTATCAATCTTCGAAGTTATTAGTCAAGCGTTACAAATAAAAATTATTGGTGATTTTTTTTTTATTCAATAGTCATTATTGAATAAAAAAAAAGGCCAAATTTGGCAACCCTGACTGCAGTATCAGAACAAACTCCCATTGTCAATGTGAAACGGCCGTGGGAACCAGGTTGAGTGCCACCGTTTCAGACAATTATACGGCAGCTTGAGTTAAAATAATTTTGAATTTTCAAACAAATTTAAAACCATTTACCCTTTTTTTTTTTTTTCTTTTGATAGATATTTTAATATCTATTCAAGCTATTTAATTTTCTTTGTATGAAGTGAACTATTTGATGTTTAATCAATAGAAACCAATAAAAATCTTTTAATTCATAAACTAACTCAGAACGTTCTGTGAATTAGTCATTTTTTATTTTATAATTTACATTTCTGAAATTTTTTTCCGGTGTGAAACTTAATGAATAATGTATACTGGGTGGTAGATCATGATTTATATTTTCTAAATGTATAGACGGACCCCTAATACATTTTCACGTGTAACTCTATTTAAAATTGATTTAAAGTATATAAATAGGTATGTTTTCCGAACCGCCTTGATCTCAGAAATCTGAATCTGAAGTCAGAAATAGGGGTTGCCATTGAAGAAAATGAAGTTAATGCCAGGTTTAATATGTAGACGACCCCCTAGGCAAAATATAACTATACCGTTATACACTAGACGTTATTACAAATCGATCGGTACCAGTCAAATGTTTCTACGATAATTTACGGCGAAATTAGGTGGTGGGGGGGGGGGGCGTTTTTTTTTTTTTTTTTTTTTTTGGCTGACTGTACGATTTAATACCGATACTCAGCATTCAACATAATAATATTGACTTTATTATGTTGAATACTTTAAACTGGATGCTTAAAAGCATGACTTCTGTAGAAAATGGTGTTTATTAGAGTAATTAATTAGTTTACAGGGCTACACAAGAGAATTCCTATATGGTACAGTCGGTAACAAAAGTGTCCGAACACTAGCAAAAATTCCTATGTAAAAAAAAGTACACTTCATACAGTTTTGTTAAATAAATCCTTACCGAATCATGTTCTTACACTTACTAAGAACAGGATTCGACAAGGATTTATTTAACAAAACCATATGAAGTGCACTTTTTTTACATAGGAATTTTTGCTAGTGTTCGGACACTTTTGTTACCGACTGTATATATTTATGCGTAATACCTAATGGATCTATATTAACACAAATGGCACATTGAGGTTACTTATCTATAGACATACTATTTAAGGATTACGTCTATTTAGAGGCGAAAAAAGAAAAATTATTTTGATGAAAAAACATTTAACCGTTAAAAAACAAATATGTTCTGTTGTATACAATTTAAGATGCATTAATCAAAAGTATATCATCAATTCGCCATTATTTTAGTGTTTTAAATTTCTATTACGTATAAAAATGGACACGATATCCCATGAAAATTTATCTGAAATAAAGGTATTTTCATTTCAATTAACTGAAATTGACTACACTATCTACCAATAAGTATTTGGACACTTTCGAATTTAGACGTTTTATGAAATATCTAAAAAAATTCGTTTGGAATTATATCTTAAAACTTTCGGAGTGTAAAGGACATGTTATACCTCATATACTACAGCAAAAGTTTTATCCTGAAGGTAGAAAAAGGAACCAGTAAAAAATTAAACAAAAAGCAAAATGTTTTGAATCACCCTGTAAAAATTAATGCTTGAAATGTGTTTTTTCTGTAGCTTGTCAGGGTTCATACTCATCAGGGAAAACCTGGAAAACAGGTAATACTCAGGGAATTTGGAATTTGTTAAAAAAAAGTCAGGGAAAACTCAGGGAAAATAAAGATTTTCATTAAAAATCAGGGAAAATCGGTTATAAAACCTGGAAAAACAAATATTTTCTTTCTCTCAAGTTATATTTTTCTTGTTTAGCTTCATATCAAAATTCAATTGATTAAGTATTGTGAAATTACGCATGCAAACATTGATTTCTACCTGAATTTCTATCATGGTCGACAGTAATATGACACCATACAGTAAAGTAGCTGTGTATTTTGTCCTGTCTGGAGGAGCGTTTCTTGTAATATGTCGCTAATATTATCGTGAAAATTGTCTGGGAACTCAGGGAAAACTCAGGGAATTTTTTTACCATATATGAGTATGAACCCTGCTTGTGATTATGACGATTCTTTTAATTATCTGTGTAAATTTTTATGAGGCTAGTACATATATTCATTGAGATGAATAGGTTTTTTCTAAGAAATTGCCACTTTTTTAATTATAACGTGTAGGGTAATTTCATGAGTCATTTACATTCTAATCTTTCACCTAAAAAGAAGTTTTTTTTAAGGTCATTATAGTAATGGCAAAATAAACTCCACTTTAAAGAATAACTCTTCAGATTCTTTTTCATATCAAATGAGTCGTACTTTATGAAAACATTTTCTGATAATTAATATGTAAAATTAATGTTTTTCACACATATGTTTATTTGATTTTTTTCACTATTTACATGCACAATTAGTTATTAAATGTTAATTCTGAGTTAATCAGGAAGTCGATTATCTATTAGTTTAAACAACCCATAATCAATTTCATTCATTTTTTCTATATCGATAACTTAATGTTTTTACAGAATACGCTTACATCGTTGTTAAATTGAAAGGATTTTCTTGGTTGTCTTTTTTCGGAAGCACACAAGAAAAAGCTAAGCTTAGTGTTTGTATAAAATATGAAAGCACAACTGCCATCAGAAAGGTACGTCCAGAATTCACCGATTTCAGCCAACTATTAAAAAATATTTGGTCTATAAAAAATAAAGTTGGAAGATACAAATAAAAACCAAAACAACTTAATTAGGATACTGTAGGATATATATTTTTTAAATTATATTTGTTAACACATTATTTAAATAATAGTGACAATATTAAAGATTATCTCATCGGATGTACGCTTTATGATTTGATTGATGCTTTGAAGGCTAACATTGGACTGACTGGTATAAATATTTTCGTGTTTCTGTATATGTCGTGATTGCATATGTTTATATTATACAGAAGTAAAGTCTAAGACTAAATTACTGACTCTATTAAAGTTGAATAATAAAAGCATTAGAAAATAACATGTGATTATAATATTGATCTTTATGAAAATATTAGCCTATAATATAAATAAAAAATATTTATAATGAGATTTTGGAATGAGCCTCTAGGCATATTTAAATGCAAAATTTAAATTAGGGAGCAATTTTCGATCACATATTTAAAACTGTTTTTAAGCTCACCGATATTCTAAACGTACTTCGTGTAATTATACTTAAATATTAAACCAAAGAAAGTCCCCCGCTGGTTTAAATGAAAAGGTTTTCATTTGGAGTGCATATAATAAATATTTTTTAAATTGGAAATATGGATTATAAAAAATTACGTGAAATTTATCAATGCGGCAATTTCGCTCTATCATATGTGTATGTATTCTTTACTTTTGTAAAATCATCGACTAATTCTCTCGCAAGTCTGTGCATGAATGTCATTAATACAGCAATGAATATATTCCATGCATATCAGCAAAATATCCATTCGTCAATCGAAAACAAATAATAATAGAAGAAGCATTATAATTAAAAAAAAAAAATTAAAAAAAAAATAAATAATCTAACGTATTTTTTCATAATTTTATCAAAAATAAATAAATAGAATTCTCTCTCTCACTCTCTGTATATATATATATTGGTATATGAATCTATTATGTTATTTAACTCATACTTTTTATCTTACTTAATTGCACTCGGGCTTGCGTACGGCATCGAACACACCTCTCGCACTATGTGCTGCGTGTTATTTGATTATTATCTGAAATATTCTGTTTTCGTGTTTAACTGAATTGATTTAACATAATCTTATGCTTACATAATTGGAACGAACGTTTATGTAAAGCTTTGACTCTTCCACTATTTTATATCAGAGATTTTCTTTCTTTCTCTTTTTTTTTTTTTTTTTTAATTTCAGAAATTCTAGTGTTAAACAAAGTGAAGATTACTCTTGAAAGTCAAAGGGACTCAAAAATATAAACCGTATCTACTATGAAGGACACACGTATATACTGTATATCCCGAAAGGATTAGAAAGACATTAGCCATATATAAACTAAACAGTAATAGGTTGTAAAAATAATATGTTGCAAGAACTTATTATCAAATGTAGAAAGGAACGAAGTAACCTATTTCTGAAAAGTAACGGTTTAGCCCATCTTCATTTTATAGTTTAAATAGTTGTAATTTTTGATTACTTTCTCTTTTTTTATTTTTAGATTAATTTCTATTTCTTATACAGTCGAACCTCGTTAACGTGAATCTCAAGGGGGATAAAAAATTTGTTCGTGTTATCAGTAGTTCGTGCTATCAGTAACTAATCTTTATAAAACTAAACTAATCCTCATTTTGACGGGAACCGTAGAAACAGTTCATGTTAAAAGTAATTCCTGTTAACAGTATTCACGTTAACGAGGTTCGACTGTACAACTTACACCAGTAGATGTAAGTTATAGTTTTCTCATTTTTCCTATTCTGTAGACTATGATGATGCGTATGTAAACTTTTACAGTTGATACGTAAAGTATTTTCAATGGAAAGGATGAATAAAGTAAGGTAAATATGACAGCAGACACAATAAAGTAATTAAAATAAATAACAACAAATAGTGCAAAAATAATGTGTTTATTTACAAAGAACTATTTAGAATTATTGAGCTGACAGTGATAAGAGAAGAAAATATGTAAAGCGATGACAGGGGAAGATGAAGCAGAGGCAAGTAGCAAGGCGACATTCAGCATGACAGCAATAATCTCGTACATGTTGGCGATCACAGGAGAGGTCCTTCAGCAAAAACATCAGGTAGCGAGAACGACGTAGAAATAAAACATTCCGGAGACAAACTTAAAGTCACGGCATTCAAGATGGGCAGGCATCGATGTTAACGAAGCAGCAACATAGTGTTAATCATTTCGAAGACAAATATCAAAGTCGGAGCATTCAAGAAGGGTAGACATTCATGTTAAGAAGACAGGAACGTTGATGTTAATCATTCCTTGAGAAGTCAGTTATCGAGTTCGTGGCATTTTAAAGTAGAAGACAGCAATGTTAATGAGGCAGCAGTGCAATTGTTAATCATTCAAGAAGAGCACTGATGTCAAAGTCACAGAAGTCAGGAAGATGAGACACACAGCAAGCAGCAACCAGCGATGTTACGTATGCAAAAATAGCACCGATCTTATGTGCATGTTAGAAGGAGGAATAAACAACTCAGCAAGAAGTCGACAGTGTTGGTCATGAAGAAGTATATAAGCTGTTAATCTTTCCAATCAAGAACTCAGGCAAGTGGCAGCGAAGAAGATAAATATTCAGTTCAATCAATTGAGATAGTATATAACTCGAAACAGTACATCAAAATTATATGTGTAAATGGAAGAGTAATCTTGTAGATTCTTTTTAGTATGTGTAGCAATCACAATAGTCTATATACGAAAAAAAAAAAATGTGAAAGAAGCAAATGAAAATGTGTCATAAAATCTTCAGTTTCTAGTTATTCAGATTCGTCCTTAAAGAATTTTCTGAAAATAGAAAAAAAAAAAGATGTATATTCTTAAGACATAATGTAAACAAAAGTCAAGAAAAATATTGTTTATGTATTTATCAATAATTCTTTAAATTCACTTTAACTACACGGAATGTATTTTTTCGAGAATTGTGTTTTGTAAAATACTTAAGCATGTTAAAAATCATATTACAAAAAGTAAAAATATACATATATTTTCGGTTTACAAAATATAAATATGTTTTTGTCAGAGTTTCAATAACGACCTTTAACGACATATTTCTATTCAATCTTAAAACTTATTTATTGCTAAGGCCTTTAATATGCATCATAATAGTCGTGGATGAAAAAGACAGCGGAAATTGAGCGAAACTATTTCTATCATGCAAAATAACAATCCTGAGACTATTACTGTACACACCTAGGTATTGAGAGGTCCGTGATAGATCTATACCATACCACTATCGGCAGTTAGATTTAACGTTTAAAGTATGCACCTATCTGTTTAGATAACTATATTATTATCAAAAGAATTCCTACATATTATTGATTTCTTTTTAAACCATTTTATTATGTCAACCCGAATTTAAAAAAAAAAAAAAAAAAAAAAAACTAAACCCGATATCAATTCAAATTATACCTACAGAAAAGAAATATTAATAAACACTACTCCAACCTATATCCATAGCTGCCAATATTTTAATTTATTCCGGAGTACTTTTAGCCCCACCCTTATTTCTCACCACCTTATTTATAGAAAAAAATTCTCCAATATATACCTTCGATAAAATAAGACAAAATTACTTTTAAAAAATAAGTGGTACGAAATAAAGGCGGAGCTAAAATTATTCCGGAATAAATTAAAATATTGGCAGCGATGTATATCCATACTTGCCAACATACTCATTAATATTCCGTAGTATTCTTAGCTCCGCCTTCTTATTCACACCGGTATCTTTTTAGAGTATTTTTCCTCTTATTCAATCGCGATTGCATTTTGGAGAATATTAATCTAAAAATTTATTGGTGTGAGAAAAAGGGCGGGACTAACAAGACAACGGAATATTAATTAGGATGTTGGCAAGTATGCCTATATCCCATGAAGAAAGTTAAGCAAAACAGACCTGAACCCAATCCACAAGGGAAAAATATTATCCGTTTGCATTTTTCTAGATTTGGCATTGTAATACACTAAAGTCCTACCCCACCAGCAGTCCCTTTTGAAAAAAATATTCTGGCTACGACATCGTTTTTTTTTCTGTAATAAATCAATTGTGCAATGCAAGTTTAAAATTCTGTTGTCATTGGTATTAAAAAACGCATCAGTTCACATAAGACATTTTGAGTTTAAACTATTTCTGTTGTACTTATACTATTTATATCTATAAATTAGAAATCAAAATACTTTGTCAAATTAAAAGGAGGCCTTCACACGAAATGTTATGAATATCTATGTAAATATTTTAGTTACCATTCCCTTTCGTCGAAACGATACAATAACGACATCGTGGGAGAACAAATTTCTTAGATTCATAATGTAAACTAAATAAAAAAAACAGAGAAAAAGATTGTGGGATAATAATCTATATAAGTATTCCTCTAACGTGGACAAGTTACGATTAAATTTTGTCGAAACAGCACCATAGTGGTGTCATAGGAGAGTAAATTTTATAGATACACAATGTAAAATAAATAATAAAAAAATATGATATGGAAACCACATGAATTTCTAATGCAACCATGATAATGTATATATTTTTATAAAAACATTGACAGTTTTATGTGAGATAACTTATTCGTAAGTACACAAGTAGTCAACAAATATTCCTTTTGAAAAAAAAAAAAAAACTGCTGTTCGAACCAAAAATAGTCCTGCTAACACGATTATATATGCCGCCGGGACAAACATTCCAGGTTTTTTTTTTTTTTTTTTTTTTTTTTTAATTCGGGAACAGTAACTCAGTGGTCTGTTAGTACACGCAATTTCATTCGCAAATGCACAGCTCAGAGTAGAAAGAAATCATTCAAGAATAGAGGGCCCAGTTTTGTTCTCTTCGGCAGTGGCGAGAAACGATAAATTTTACCAAAATAATTAACTCAGTTAAAATTGAGAAAGGCTTTCTGGCTATCCTGAAACAACATTTGCCGCAAAATTTTATCGCTCATCTCGCCATACCGCAAATTAGTAACCAGAATAGATTTTTAGTCTTGGCATCGAATTTGGCGAAAATTCGTAGTTAAGGTTGTCAAATATTGGAAGCTGTAATTCCAGTAATAACAGAGGTCTTGAATATTCTGGAAATATTCACTGGTTTATTGCACAGAACTAAATTCTTCGAAAGTTCATTGGATTGTTTAGGAAATTTTGTAGCACAATATATATATATATATTCAACTGTTTACTGAATATTATATAAATAAAGTACATTCTTCGATTAAACCGTTTGCTTATTTCTTGAAAAATTACTTAGCTAAAATGTCAACAACGTTTTTTATTATTACTATTACGGGCTCTATCTACGGGCTGAATATTCATTAAATGAAATACTCGTCGACTAGAACCTACTTTTGCCTTAAAGAATCAATTTTTACACGCTAAAATTTCAACAACTCTCACAACAATAAAATCACGGGCTTTATCTGTGGGCTGAAATTAGTCTATCAGTATGCATTTTAGTTCACCTGGCTTTTCGTTATGTTTCGATATTATAGGCTAAGAATATTGAAAGTTATAGGACAGTGCAAGTACATACAGTTCAAAAATGTTTATAATCAATGCGTACCGCATGATTTTTCTTTCATGATCGGAGATATTGTAGACATGCTCCGATTTTCAGTAATTCAGTAATTTTTATAGATTTCCTACTGCGACTCGTGAGCTCATAGCTCGGGAAAATTCTATACTCGATACAGTAATCTTACTAGAAAACATGTAATAGTAAACGTGTGATAGTAAGAATAAAATGTTTAAAAAATTATTTTGGAATTGAACATAGGATTTAATTATACTTTATTATGCATTTTAAAGCACGCAGATTATGTAGCAATAATATTTTTGAAAAACATAATAAAATATACCTTTTTCCTTCTTTTTATAAATGAGTTTTTTAAAGTACTTCATCCTAGAAAATAAAGCAAAATTTTTGGTTTAAAATAGAAAGAAGCTACAAAAAATATAAACACATAAAAAAGTGATAAAATTTAAACAGTATTTTTGTTTATATAAGAATTTATATTTAATCTAATTTGCTTCATCTTATCATTAAAATGACTATGAATTCAAATTTTAAAGAGATTGTATAACTATACATATATATATGTATATATGTATGTATTTCTGAATATACTCATATAATTTTTACTTTCTTTTATATTCAATAGAAAAAAAGTATTGGATTCGTTAAAATTTTCGACTTCTGGTTTTCGACGGATTTACACGTTTTGGGAGGTTTAGAACACGATTTCACCATTAAAAAAAAAAAAAAAAAGGTCTGTGTCTGTGTGCGTGTGTGTGTGTATGACAGAAATTTTGTGGCAACTGTATATCCAGATCTACTGCACAGAATTATACATAAGTTTATATGTAGGTACACCTTGATCTAAATTAGCGTCTATCAACTTTTGGTGCTAACTACTCAACAGGTGAAGTTACTATACAGAGGTTTCCGCAATTTAAAAGGAGGCCATATCTCAGCTTCCATTGCGTATAATCAAACAAAACTTGATATGAAAGAAAGTCATTATGAGATATTATGCTGATTCAATTTGAATGCTTATTGGCAACAGGTGGTGTTGCTACACAGTGATTTCCGCAATTTAAGGGAAGGCTATATCTCAAGAACGACTGTACAGAATTACACATCGATTCATATGTAGATGCATCTTGTCATAAGTTGTACCTATCAGCTTTTGGTGTCAACTGGTCAGCAGGTGGCGCTGCTACACAACAATGTCTTCAATTTAAAGAAAGGTTCTATCTCAGGCTCTATTGCGTATAATCAAACAAAACTTGATTCATGAGATGGTCCTTATGAGACATTATGCTGGTTCGGATAGGATGCTTATAAGTCAATAGATGGCGCTGCTATACTGGAAATTTCCTCGATAACGGGAAGGCTACATCTCAGGCATATAACTGCACGAAACTTGATATATCAGACAGACATTATAAAAAGGCATTTTTTAAGATGATATTTATAGACAGGAAAACTGTCTTTCTTTGGATATTAAGTGTTAGTTTTCTCTAAGATGAAAATCGTTTCTTTTCATCATGTTAGGTAATTTTAATAAATAATTTGCCCTGAGGGAATTTGTATAGGAAAATATAGCAGAAAGTCTTGTGGTGGCCACATCATACTATTTTTAAATTAGTTTTCTCGAAGATAAAGTAGATCTGCGATGAGATTTTCTTCTTCAATGGGGTGTTTTTTTTTTTTTTTTTAGTGTATTTCTGCATGCTGATTAAGGAAGATGGAATTTTAGTCTGCATTTAGTTTTACCAATATGGGAAAATTCTCATTAGCAAGCGATAAGGGCAAATTGGATGGTGTCAGGAAAAACCCTCTTAAAAATCGCATTGTAGTATAATTTCTAATGGATATTCCAAGAGAACAATGAATCCATTCACGCGGCAAATAGCACTCGGAAATAATTCCTAAATAATAATTCCATGGCCAACAGTTTCTCCTGATTTAAATCCGCTGAAAAACGTTTGCAGCCTACTTATCAAACAATTTTATGCAAATAAAAAAGCAATTTGCAACAGTTTAAGAATTAAAATGTTCTGTGATCTCCCACTGGAAGAAAAAACAGATTAAAATGCATTAAAAGCTTAGTTCGCTTCATGCCTGTATATGTTTTAACATTAATTAAAAGTGTGGTGCATACTCTGATTACTAAACCATATTTTTGGTCGTTGTTTAGATCATCATGCAACAACTCAAAGTAGAAAAATGCAGCCCCGATTATACAAAGAGAACTTTTTAAAATTTTGTTATAAAATAAAAATATTTGTTCTTTTTCTAACAATGATAAGCATTAAGTTCATTTTATAGCAATGTTTTCCTTTTTATGCTTGAAAAACTTAGTGTTTATATCATTTTGAAATGCAGTGTCGGAATTAAAAAATTGAGACAAATTATTATAAAAATGAATCATTTAACTATAGCGAACAAGCTACTCTGTAGTATATATCGTGCAATACTAGTCAAGAAAATATTAAGAATGTCAGAAAAAAAATTTCACTACGAAATTTATTTACAAAATAAATTTTGTAATTTTTATTTAAAAGTAAAAGATAACAATATGAAATTGTAAAATAAATAACATAATGAGAAAAAAAAAAAAAATCCATATTCAATAAAAATAGATAGATTTAAAATATAAAAAACATACTATATTTTTTGATAGATAACATGGAAATAGCCTTTCCTTTATAGGTCGTTTACGTTTAGGAATCTGAAAGAAAGAAAGAAAAACATAAATACTTAATAGCAAAAAGTATAATTATAAATTTCTTCTTTACTACATAAATAGAAATGTCTCATTTTCTCCATTAAATAAAATTAAAGTTTTTCGAGCTATATCACTTTATGTAAGTTATTTATTCATAATAGCAGTTTAATTTAAAGATGTACACCATGTATAAGATATACAATCTAACTATTAAAAGTACTTCATCTAAAAAATAGTTGAAAAGAATTTTTTCTCATCATTCGGGAAAATGTTTTATTGATATTATGACTAAACTATTATAGAATGTTTATTTCTTCAGCTAACTCTTCTCTTCAGCATATTTTTACTTTAATTTGAGAACATAAAAGGTAGAACTCATTTAACTGTTTTCAAGAAATTTTAAAATAAAGTAGTTTATGTGTAGGTATTTATGCTGTTTATTTCACAGCCTTAAAAGCTACAGTTATAGTGCGACCACTATACTGTACGGCCTCACTACGACTAGCAGTGAGACCGAGTCCAAAAGTTTGGAGGGATGCAAAATTGCCCGAGATATAGTTATTTGGCAAACATCCAGTTATTCGGTGTTCCCTTATCGCTTGTTTTCTCTCAGTCACCCCTATTTTAACACTGGACTCGTTCAATCCGCACTTGCGCAGAGGCTTCCATGGTCGCAAGAAATGCGGTTAAAGAATACAATGACTTCTGTCATTTGTCATTTATTTGACAGCTTTGAGACCTATAGTTAAAATGATTTTTGTCTCGATTGATCACTGAGGGAAAAAATATACCGCCTTCATCTAAAAGGAATAAGTGGTCACTTTCTAAATCCCATAACTAGAAATATAGATTTCCGAGCTATGCGCTTAAGGCACGCCAATAAACTATATAGACGAAATGATCAAGAATTTCTAGTCTACACATTTCTAGATGGTAAAACAATATTATGAATATTCTGAATATTCTGAATCTTTTGTATTGCGAGAAATTCTCGCTTCATTTTCTATAGTTAGGTAATAAACCAAGATTATAGTTGCTGAAGCCCGCCTCTTGTATTCGCGTTTATTTGCAGAGATTTTAAAATAACTTTGCACTCCAGAATATAGGCAAACGCTCTAGAATTCTAATATAGGTTTCTAGAACTCGCTTTCAAAGGGGACTAGAATTTATAAGGATGACATGAACTATATTTTTAGAGCCACAATTTAGATTCTAGATGTCAGTTACATAATTTTTTCTCAGTGATCCATATTACAGAAATACACAGAAACAAGTGCACAATATTTTGCAGACATAAGACATCACAAACATTCACGTTCACACCGGGATTTGAACGCGGGACCTGAAGATCTAGAAAGCAGCGCCCCACTGACTGAACCATCAGGCAGGCAATGTCTTGTCTCAAACGACAAATATTTCATCAATTGAGAGCAACAAAGTGCATACACACGGCATTACAAAAATCGATCCCCTCCCCCCAGGACTCAAACCTGGGACCTTGGGATCCAGAAAATAGCTCTTTACTGACCGGGTTACTTCTGCATTATATGGCTGCGGTACTTCGTACTTTTTAAACAAGCATTGTGTGACTCATTTATATTCTAAGCACATCAGTTATGTAAATTTTCACAAAATTATTGCATAAAAATGATCAGTTTTTCTGGTCATAATTTTCTACAAAAAACAGGCATGTTCAATATTTTTTAATTTATCCCAGTATAATTGTATAAGAAATTTTAAAAGAATGAGTGAGTATTTTACGTCGAACTATTGGTATTGGCATTTGACGATGTCCTATTACCCATTTTTAAGAATGGTCGGAAGACATGCTGTGACGATTTTGATCCTGCACGGAGGGGATAGCTAACTCGCTTAGGGAAACCCCAGAAGTATAACTTGATTGTGAACGTAAAAGAAATTGTGGCCGCAACCGACAGTTTTTACATGCCCCATCTACCTTTAATATAAGGTAAAGGTAGGTATTGTGAAAAAAACAATTTCCACATATATCAAATTAGCAGAGTTAGCAGTGCAGTGAAATGATAGTTGCTCAGCTCTAAAAAGCTATAAAGAAGATAAATATATGTGGCATTCATTGAAGACAAAAGTTCGATTAAAACAGTTTATTAAAGTTGAAACAAAATGATGAATAACATTAAATCAGCTGAAACAATTTTAGAAAGGTTGCTGACGAGAGGTTAAATACCCTTAAAAATACTGCCATACTGAGTTCAAATAGAAAGCTACTTTTCACACTAAACGAACAAGTCACAAAAATGTAATTTACAATCATAAGAAAACTAAACAGTTTATAATTATATCGAAATACCAGCTCATGACTTTGAGCTAAACTGAAAAAACATAAAAGCTTAAAAGATTAAGGGCTTCAGAGCTTAAGAGACTGATTACATATTTCCTACCTCCTTTTTATAGTCACGAAACGGATTCAAAGTAACATCTACTAGATGCTGTAGAATAGGAACGCCTCCCATAACTATAGCAACACGACGCTGCGAGTCAGCCGCCATCTATGGGCTTAGCAAAGAGACTCTGCAGTTGAAAAAATATTACATCTCCTCGCTAAATAGCGAAATGAACAATCCGTAAAAGGATTTAAACATATTTTTCTTTAAGTTAATTTTAATAAAATATGCTTTTAAATATGAGGTAAGTAATTAAAGTTATTTCAAAAGACTTAAACATAAATATATCAATAAGGAATATAATTTTTAACTAAAAGTAATTATCATTAAGCTTTTTAATTTTAATTTATCTTTAACTCAAATGGCAGCATCAAAAGAGAAAATAGCACTAAACGCTATAATTCATTTAATTAATAACTTAAATTTTAAAGGTTATAACGTGAATTTAAATTATATTTAAGTAGTAAATGAATTTAAATTTAAATTTGAGAATCAACACGGAAAGGGTATAAATTTTACAACAAGGCCCCCCACCGTGTTGATTCAACAAACACAAACGTCAGCAATTACAATATAAACTTTATTAGAAAAGAAATAAAAAAATTCCTTGAATATTTAGTGACTTCATGAGAGATTCACATATGTCTTCTACAGAATATACTTCGCACAAAGCTAGAAGGCTTATCAGTTATAAGATCAAGAGTCCACAAGTCCAACTCACAATCAAAAAAAAGTAGCACTATCAATATTCTATACATATCTACTAAAAGAAAGAACAAGATATTAATATAGAGCAAATATGCACAGCATTTCAAGGAAACCTTTTTTTTCCCCCATTCCCCATTGTCAACATAAGAAAACGATGATATTCACAAATATATGAAACATTTATATAACATACACATAACCAATTACACGTAGCGCTACGAATTTCTCTCATACAAAAGTTAAACTAAACCATACATCACTACACAATGGAAAACGTAGGAAAAACCCACCAAGAAAATGCATACATATCCCTCTAAAAAACCATTTTTTCAGTTTCAAAAAATTCAAATATATATTATACGTTCAAAAAAATTTAAATTTACTCTATATACATTTACTTAATAAATACCTTATTTACAAACTTAGACATATCACCTTTAGTAAGGGGCTTTGTGAAGGGATCGGCAAAGTTATTTTTAGTATTTACATATTTTAAATCAAACCGTTCCTCAAATAGCCATTCACGGATGAAAAATAATTTTACATTAATATGTTTAGATTTGTTATTCTCTATAGGAGACCTCGTAAAATTAATAGCTGCTTGGTTATCAGCAAAAAGTATTGGTGGTTCATATGAAATAGCAATTAATTTAAAATCAATACAATCTCGTAATATATTATCAAACCACATTAATTCTTTAACCCCGTCACACATGGATACAAATTCACTTTCCATGGTTGAAAGGCAAACACTTTTTTGCTTAAAGGTTTTCCAAGAAATAGGGCTATTATCCAAAAATAAAATTTGTCCCCCCATTGATACGAAGTCATCTCTATTCATCGCGAAATCAGCGTCAGAGAAAGCAGTTAAACATGGATTAAAACAATTCAAATTTAATTTCAAATCTCGAGTACACGAAACATACCCAAGTAATTTAATTAACCCATTCCAATGATTAAACCCCGGTGAATTTTGAAATTGACTGAATATATTAACTGCGTAGGCAATATCAGGTCGTGTCCTGTTTGCAATGAAAGATAAACATCCTAAGATATTCCGATATGGAAATTTAGACATTTCATCAATTTCATTTTGATTAGTAGGACAATCTTTTTTCGAATACTTAATGCCTTTTACAATAGGTAATGAGCAGAAAGGGATGTTAAACGACTTAAACCTGTCATACACTTCATTAATATATAATTCCTGAAAAATTTGTACTGAATCATTTTCATAATTAAATTCTACACCAAGTAATTTCTTGGTTTTACCTAAAATTTTTATATCAAATTTACATTTTAATAAATTAAGAATTTTGTCTATTTGAAATTGATTTTTACCAAACAAAACTAAATCATCTACATAAACTAATAAAACAATATAATTTTCAAAATAATATGAACAATTACACCAGTTAAATTTATTAAACCCTAAATCTAATAGTACTTTATTTAACTCATAATACCAGAGCCGACCACTTTGATGAAGGCCATATAACGCTTTGTCTAGTTTACAAACAAGATTTTCCCCCCCCCTTACAACATATCCTTTTGGCTGAGACATATAAATTTCTTCTTTTAAAGGTGCATAAAGATAAGCACATTTTATATCGCATTGAACATTATGCCATTTATAACATGAGACCAATAATGAAAAAAAGAAACGTATTACTGAGAAATTAACGACGGGTGAAAACGTCTCGTCATAAGTGTCCCCCTTTATCTGATGAAAGCCCTGGGCCACGAGCCTCGCTTTAAAGCGGGCAACGTTTCCTAGCTCATCTCTTTTAACGGCGTATACCCATCTATTTCCCAAAACTTTTTTCCCCTCCGGTAAATTAACCAGATGCCAAACTTTACGAGTTTTCATATTATTTATCTCATCATCCATGGCATTTTTCCATTCAATACATTCTGAAGATTTAACGGCCTGATTATATGTTTTAGGTATAGGGATAACTAGTCATGATTTTTTATGAGTTAAACTTGAAGTTGGGTTATCTGAGTTTTGCTGATCAACCACCCCCTCGAACTTATTACTACTAGAGAAATCAAAAAAATTAGAGTCAAAAATTAAATTATTTTTATCACAATATTGCTTGACATCGTTCATTGATCTCAATCTAGTTTTAGTGTTGTCCGGGTAATAGAAGATGTCAACTCTGTCACTCATTTTTCTGGGTACGGGTTTTCTATTCCAAGTAATTGAAGAAAGAGGTTTAAGAGAAGATTTATCTACAGGAGTTTCATCGACGGGCTCGTCACTAGAATCATCGGGCTCACCTCCGAAAACAATGTCAACAGGATCGGAAACTTGACAATCAACTGGACTTTCCGGAAGTAAGTCCAATTCCTCCAGTGAGGTGCCCATCACCGCTCCACTGCATTTACTAAATAGCTGATCAGAGAACGTTACGTTTATAGTTTCAACTATTTTATCCTCATCCTCCAACCAAATTTTATACCCCTTAGTCTTTAATGAATAACCTATTAGTACTCCCTTTTTAGCCTTAGGTTCAAGCTTATGGTCTCTATGCTGTTTTGGGATCCCAACATACGAAATTAATCCAAACGGCTTTAGGTGTCTTACGGATGGTTTAAACCCAGTATATAACTCAAAAGGAGTCTTAGTTTGTCCCCCATGGATTAAACGGTTCCAAGTGTACGCGAAATACAACATTGCATCGGGCCAGAAAGAAAAAGGCAAACCACTATCCGTGATAATAGCTCTAACACAATTTAAAGAAGTTTGATTAAACCGCTCACTTAACCCATTTTGCTCAGGTGTGAACGTGTTAGTTAACTCATGAACAACTCCATTTTTACTACAAAATGATTTGAAATTGTCATTTACAAATTCGGAACCATTATCCGTACGAATCGCTTTTAATTTTTTATTCAAACTACGTTCAGCCCGTGCAATGTGCCTCTCGAACACACCAAAAACCTGAGACTTATCCTTTAAAGGATAAACAGCAACCCTTTTAGAAAATCCATCAATAATGGACAAAAAGAACCTTTCTCCATTTTTACCAGTTACTTTAATTGGGCCCCAGACGTCCATAAATACTTTCTCTAATGGTGATTTAACGCCATGAACATCGGATGATTTAAAAGACACACGGTTTTGTTTACTAATCCTACAAGGTTCACAAAAAAATTTCTTAAACTTAAGTTTAGGAAGGCCCCTCACCCCGTTCTTCTTGCTAGTATTTACAATAGTATCAGGACTTACATGCCCAAAACGAGCATGCCAATACCCAATTTCATTAACTTTTGCAAGAGAAGCTGAAGGTTTTTCTGGGTGCCCCCCATTCACTTTACTCCCCTTTTTAACTTTAGAAACATTAGGATATAAATAGTAAACACCGTCTTTAATTTTAGCAGTAAAAATATGTCTTTTATCTTTACCGAACACCGACACTCGACCCTTACCGCCAGTGTATGTGGCACCGTTCACATCTAATTTAGGACCTGATATTAAATTTTTCCGTAACCTTGGCGAATATAACACATCTTTTAAATACAATACATTTTTACCAAAATCCAACTTAACAGTTCCTTTAGCAGTAATAGGAAAACTAATACCATCGATCGCGACAAAAAGCTCCTCTCCCTCCACAGGAGTATAATGCTCAAAAAGATCTAAATTTCTTAGAAAATGATTTGAAGCAGCAGTATCAAAAATAAAGCTGTCATCATCACTTAAATTACTAAAGTTAGCTTGAGCTATGTAGTAGGAGGGGGGAGATTTGCATTTGTCACGACCGTTGGAGTTATACTTTAAATTTCTAGGTTTAAATTTAACATTACTATTCAAAAAACAGTTTTTCTTAAAGTGGCCAATACGGCCACACTTAAAACAAGTTAAAGGCTTTTTACCTTTTTGCTGGATGTTCTGTATCTGAACACTGTTATTGGCATCTTTCTTAATATCACCCTCACGAAGCTGTAGACGCGATTCCTCCGCTGTTAACTCGGACACAATATTCTGGAACTTGAACTGGTCGTTCTTCCAACGCAACAAATATTGCACTGCAGATTCAAACTTGGATGGTAGGTGTTGCAAAAGCTGAAAACAGCAGTACACATCCTCCATAGCATGACCAATTTCACGCAGCTGGTCCAGTATTCTTGATAACCGGGTTACAAAAGAATTCACCGTTTCATTCTCAGACATTCTACAATTAATGAACTCTGTAAACAGTCCCATATGATGAGCTCTAGAGTCTGATATGAAGGTCTTCTTCAAAGTCTCCCAGGCATCAATAGCACAATCACAATTTTCAATAATGCTTCTGACTTCAGGCGATGTATTCAGATATATTGTGGATAATGCAACTCGACTACGAGATTTAAAATCCTCCACTTGTTTTGAAGTTATTCCGGCCTCAGCATCTTCAACAGGCAGTATTTCGTTCTTACATATTATATTCCAGCAGTTTCTTTCAATTAAAATAAATTTAATGTCCTTGACCCACGTAGTATAATTATTCATCCGTAATTTTTCAATCGTGGGGTTTAAACTTACTGCCATTTCAATTTCTTATCTTCAAACACTTAGAATGCCATAAAAACTATTATCAAAATTTTAATGCTATGAGCTGACAACGAGCCAAATTGCCCATAACCGCTTATTGTGAAAAAAACAATTTCCACATATATCAAATTAGCAGAGTTAGCAGTGCAGTGAAATGATAGTTGCTCAGCTCTAAAAAGCTATAAAGAAGATAAATATATGTGGCATTCATTGAAGACAAAAGTTCGATTAAAACAGTTTATTAAAGTTGAAACAAAATGATGAATAACATTAAATCAGCTGAAACAATTTTAGAAAGGTTGCTGACGAGAGGTTAAATACCCTTAAAAATACTGCCATACTGAGTTCAAATAGAAAGCTACTTTTCACACTAAACGAACAAGTCACAAAAATGTAATTTACAATCATAAGAAAACTAAACAGTTTATAATTATATCGAAATACCAGCTCATGACTTTGAGCTAAACTGAAAAAACATAAAAGCTTAAAAGATTAAGGGCTTCAGAGCTTAAGAGACTGATTACATATTTCCTACCTCCTTTTTATAGTCACGAAACGGATTCAAAGTAACATCTACTAGATGCTGTAGAATAGGAACGCCTCCCATAACTATAGCAACACGACGCTGCGAGTCAGCCGCCATCTATGGGCTTAGCAAAGAGACTCTGCAGTTGAAAAAATATTACATCTCCTCGCTAAATAGCGAAATGAACAATCCGTAAAAGGATTTAAACATATTTTTCTTTAAGTTAATTTTAATAAAATATGCTTTTAAATATGAGGTAAGTAATTAAAGTTATTTCAAAAGACTTAAACATAAATATATCAATAAGGAATATAATTTTTAACTAAAAGTAATTATCATTAAGCTTTTTAATTTTAATTTATCTTTAACTCAAATGGCAGCATCAAAAGAGAAAATAGCACTAAACGCTATAATTCATTTAATTAATAACTTAAATTTTAAAGGTTATAACGTGAATTTAAATTATATTTAAGTAGTAAATGAATTTAAATTTAAATTTGAGAATCAACACGGAAAGGGTATAAATTTTACAACAGTAGGAGAGATTGCGCACATAGTGGATCGGCAGGAAGGAGTACAGTGAACGCTCTGAAACTTCAGGTAGTTCTACAACATCGATAGCGGAGTTCCCACTTAAATGTACATGTTCATTGCTTGAACAGTCTAAGATTAAACGGGGTTATTTTGTGGCGTTTTCAAAAATGTTTGCTTAAATTAAAACCTTTTCTAGAATTTTTATAGAATGGTAGTATTGCAAAATATTTTTAATTTAAACGATTTCCCATAGACTCGTTTATAAATTTTACTTGTGGCAGGTGGTTGCATGAAAGTTGCTTCATTTATAACAACGAGTGCGACGATTATAGACAACGACAAGATTAGGTCAACAGACAAGAAACCATTCAAACTGAAAAGGTTGGTTGGGTTTTACGTCGCACTAGTGCTGCTCAGATGGGCAATTGGCGACGGTCTGGGACACACCCCTAGAGGTGGTCCGGAGACATGCCATCACAATTTTGATCCTCCACGGAAGGGATGGCTCTTCCGCTTCGGTGACCCCCAGAGGTATACTTTTTGATGGGAACATGGAGGACATTGCGGCCACGACAGATTTTACGTGCACCAGCCACCATTAGTGTACACGACGGGTTTTTGGCCGGCTCGAGTACCGAACCCGCAATCTTCCAATTAAGAGGCCGGCGCTCTATCAACTGGGCTTCCGCGGCCCTCAAACTGAAAAGGAACTTTATTAATTTTAAGTTAAACATAGTATCTAGTGACTAAATGTTACTTTTTATTATCTAGACTTGTTTTTTTTTATCGGCTTCTTTAATTTATTTTCTTTAAATAAAATTTTTTTAATTCTTTTTAATTGTTTTTTCATTTTCTGTTTTTTCAGTTATTAAATTGAAATAGCTGCATGTAATATAAAAATATTTGTTTACAAAACACTTATACCAATCTCATTTAAGTGCAATTGTCATTGTTAACAATTTAATCGTAGTTAAAATTAAGCGCAATCTCTCCTACCCAAAATAGCTCTCTTAGTTTTATTACAGCTGTTGCTTTAAATCATAGTATAACAAGAAAATAGTAATGGAAATGCATAGAAGAAGGATCACTTCAAAGCTTATGCACCAGCAGTTTAACAAAAAATTAAAATTTACGCTTTTTATAACGTTTTGTTGAAATGTGCGCAAACTCTTCTAGCTTTACATTACATGTTACATGATTTTTAAAAGGAAAATGGCTCTATAATTTTAAGATATTTTTTCAATGGTGTAGTGCTAGGATTAAAACCAATTGACTGCGCTAGTATCCTAGGCTTCTGGGGATGTGTACCGTATTTAAGCAAGTTCGAAAAAAAATAACTGAATACTCTAGACGGCTACGCCAACGAGAACAATCAAGGGTTGAACAAGGGACCTCAATTCTACCAACTTCGAGAACAGAAATTCTTGGACGCTTGTGGACGGTATGATTTAGGAAACGTCAGGGGAAGCCTGCTTATTGAGACTCAAAGTTTTCTTATGTCTTATTTTTTGGTTTGTGTGTGTGTGTGTATTGGGACGATGAGCACGGAAATCGATCGATTGACTTGCAGATTGATGTAAAAGTTCATCAGTTACAAGGAATTAGAATGTTTCCGATATGCTGTGTAATTTTCCGATTGACTGACAAATGTTTTATTGAATGAACTCGCTATTTGATGATGTTTAGATTCCTCATTTGTAGACCTATTAGTATTGCATGGATCGAAATATGAAATTTCGGATTTAGAAAGAAACGAATGACACCCGAAATAGAACGCATAATAATTAAAAGGATTATAATAGATAAAATAAAAAACTTCAAAGGAACACATTTATTTAAAAATTTACTGAAAATACTAACTCCTCTATTGGCATTTTTAGTAAATTTTGAAATATAGACTATAATCAAACAAGATTTTGAAATACAGATTTAAAATCAAACAATAATATTTGTTTGTTTGAGCTAAAGGTTCCATAGATGTATTGCATGTGAAAATTATACATGTGTGAAATCTTCATCCTAGACAAACAATAGGTTATAAACTGAAATAAATTTTGATCTGGGTTTGAAAGACCAGGTCCACAAGATCCCTATCGCAAGTCTGGTAATGTTTGAGTATATATTCGAGTCGTAAGTATACATGTATGAAAAATTTAAACTTGATCAGATGATAGAAAGTGATTATACTCCAAAATGAAATTTTTAACAAAAATTCGGTGATCTGGAATCTCAATCTTTTCTCCAAATCTGCAACTATTTGAACATGGCATCTACTAAATCTACAGCTACTAAGTCTGCAACTACTTCATATCAAGTCTGCAACTACTTGATATCAAGTCTGCAGTTACTTGATATCAAGTCTGCAACTACTTGATATCAAGTCTGCCACTACTTGATATCAAGTCTGCCACTACTTGATATCAAGTCTGCAATTACTTGACTTCGGAGTTATACACGTAGGCGAAATTTCAAATTAATCAAATGAGAATAATTAGTTCAATTCACTTGTTAGATTTGTTCCGCACACACAAATAAACAATATTACCAAGTTAAATAAGATCATGAGTAATAAAATTTTAAATAAGACTAATATATATTTATATAAAATTACATCTCATATAGAGACATCATAACCACGCGCGTATTTGTAGAAAACCACAATTTTTATAAAAAAAATTCATATAGAGACATCATAACCACGCGCGTATTTGTAGAAAACCACAATTTTTATAAAAAAAATTCACTGTAAAACACGTATAAAATGATACATTTAATTAAAATCATTAAAAATACATCGTGTCAAAGCCTTTCGCCCTGAACATCAGGACATCATCAGGACAGAGCCATTTTAACTAGAAGTACAGAAACATTTGATTTATATATACAAAAGAATCATATTACGGTAACAGTTATTACACATGAAACAGATGAAACAGTTGAACACAGATCAATCACAAATGAAACAGTCTGAAAACGTAGAGTGGAGCTTCACTTGGTTTTCTATGAGACACTTTTTTGTGGAACAGTTGAGGCCATGCATTAATTTGTGTTGAGGAACATGCTGAGGAACTTGCATTAATTTAGATCTTTACAAGAAAAAGGTTGGGTGGGTGGTTGGATTTTACGTCGCACCAGTGCTGCGCAGACGGGCAATTGGCGACACAAAAAAAAATGAGAAAGACAAGCTTAAACTTTAATTTTTTTTAATTTTAAGAAAAGCGACATGTTTACACTGTTATTATAATTGAAAAGTATATACTATATTAATAAACAAACTTACAGGCAAACAAAAAGATTGGCATGAGAAAATAAGACCTTTGTCTAAAAACTAAATTGAGATATTATATCCAAGAGACATCTAAAACATGGGAGCGTTGTAGCTACTGTACTTAAGAATTGCTTTTAGTCGAAGTAAAACTTTTATATAAAATCACATCTCATATAGAGACATCATAACCACACGCGTGAAATTACGGAGAAAGTTTTCCAAAAACTCCTACAGTTATTGCAAGTTTTCCTCTACTATTCTACCCAAACAATTCTCCATTAAAGTGACTTAACGGTTGCGGCCTTTAAAACAAGTCTTTCTCCTTTTTCTTGTGTCGCCAACTGCCCGTCTGCGCAGCACTGGTGCGCGACGTAAAACCCAACCAACAACTCAACCTTTTTCTTGTAAAGATCTAAATTAATGCAAGTTCTTCAGCATGTTCCTCAACACAAATTAATGCATGGCCTCAACTGTTCCACAAAAAAGGGTCCCCATAGAAAACCAAGTGAAGCTCGACTCTACGCTTTCAGACGATTTCAGTTGTGATTGATCTGTGTTCAACTGTTTCATCTATTTCATGTATAATAACTGTAACCGTAATATGGTTGTTTTGTATATATAAATCAAATGTTACTGTACTTCTAGTTAAAATGGCTCTGTCCTGATGATGCCCTGATGTTCAGGGCGAAAAGTCTTGACACGATGTATTTTTAATGATTTTAATTAAATGTATCATTTTATACGTGTTTTACAGTGATTTTTTTTTTTTTTTTTTTTTTTTAAATTGTGATTTAATATATATTTAGTTAGAAATGTTATATGAAGTTAATTCAGTTAATAAAGTTAATATATTTTAATACAATAGTTCATAAGAGCATAATTTATCATGAAAACGACAATTTTCTAATTATTGAAAATTTTTGAATCTTTATGAAAATTCACATTATTTCAAAATTAAATAAAAAATATCTGTACCTTTATTTTACGGTGTCCAAAGCAGAACCTTAACACTTTTTGTAAATTAGTGTCCTTGTGAAACTGAAAAATGCAAATGAAAAATGATAGACACCTATATATACACAAGTTTAAAATTAAAAATATGCATAAACATTTTTATTTTTATGAAACTACTCTTTACATCTACATTTAAAATAGGGTTAAAGGTATGAGATTATAGTACAGGGCATCCATAAAAGAATGTCCCAATTTCAATGGTATATTATAACAGTTTAATTTAGACTATTTACAACAAATCATATACAAAATTGAAGGGAAACTAGCCTAGTTTTTCTTACAAATGTTCAATATCTGTAACTTTAGTTACACGGCACACATCCCACCTATGGTCCAATTCTTCCCACACTTTGATTAACAAGTCTGGCGTAATGGAAGCAATAGCCTCTTGAATTCTGTGTCTCAACTCTGACAAATCATTAGTAACAGCAGAACGCAGACACGATCTTTTATAAAGCCCCATAGGAAAAAGTCACATGACATTATGTCAGGTGAACGTGGAGTCCAACGACAAAGAGCTCTGTCGCCTCGACCATTGCGACCAGTCCAACGGTCAGGGACTTCGACGTTCAACCACTCTAGTACACAGAGACTTCAATGGGGAGGGGCTCCGTCCTGTTGCCGTACATTTTATAGGTTCACCCTGTACTAATATGGAAAAAAGCCAGATTGACTTTTAGCAAACTGCTGAACACAAAACGTTTTACGCTCAGGAGTCACCATTTTGCGTATGTAGCACTCGAAGAGAGAAAACAACAAAGCTGTACTCGCGCATGCGCTTATCTAAAACTGCTTGAGTTACTCTTTAATTGTGACCTGAACCAACACTCTACAACGCTTATAGCTGACACTATTAAAATTTATAACTGGGACATTCTTTTATGGACATACTGTATATTAAATAGCATTCGGTTTATTCTCATATCGCAGAACAACATTAGACAATAATAAGAAACTAAAGAGTCGTCCTATTAAATCTTATAATTATTCAAGAATATGTACTACAGCAAAAGAAATGCGCCAAAAATCTCTTTCAACGTGATTTAACAGTACTGCAAACTAATCGTTTTGTGTCGGTGATTCATTATTTCTGAAAGAGAAACTAGAAATAGTTTATATAGGTGAAGCATATTCGCTAATGAAATTTTAGAAATAATCAGTACTCTACCACAAATAGTAGAGCGGATTATCAACCAATCACTATGTGATCGATTCATTAGATGCTTTCAAAGAATTAAAAAAATGTTCAAAATCATCCATTGGGTGCTGAATTTTATAGGAAAAAAAATTCATGTGGAAAGCATAAAACTTTCCAATATTTAATCCTCTGTAGGTTGTTCATTTTATTAAACTTGTCTTTTTCGGCGAAACGACAATTGGTGCACCTTGTTTGAATTCTAATTACTTGAGCTCATACAATGAAGCATTTATGTACCAATTTGGGTGGTTATCCACTCGTAGAAAACAGTTTGTAACAAAATTTCACTTAATCCTCTCCTACACTCTGCGATTTTGGGATACAGAAATGCAGAAATTTGTCGAAATAATCTGATATGCTTTAAAATTAACACTTTCGAGACTGCTGGCGTAGATTCACGTTTTTTGAAAATCTATAACTCCGCCAGAGGGCGTTTCTTTTGAAAATTGCATGCCATTTATTTCTTAAGAATAAATACGATATTCATATTTGTACAACCAATATACTTTTGATTAGAAAGAATATAATTATAATGTATATTCATTTGTAATATGAATCTAAATATAGAAAATTTTGTTCTGAAATGTTATAACTTGGGAGAATATCGCCCACAGGCGGATCTTACTACCAAAAAGACAAAAGCATGGGGTCGCGAAAGTGTTAAGATTAATATGCTTCTCCTATCGCAAATACAAGGGAATGGAATGCAGACTTTAAAAAAAAAAAAAAAGATAACATAATAATCAAATAATATTTTTTTTGTTGTTGTTGTTAATTCTAAAGTAAACGAGAAAAAAAAAAAAAAAAAAAAAAAAAGTTGATGTTGAGGGGTTTAACCCTAATGCAGTAGAGTGAAATTCCCGAGATGGGGTGGGATTCAACCCTTGGTGTGGTCCGAAGACATAGCATCACAGTTTTGATCCTCTATTCAAGCGAACCAGAAACAGAAGGTATGTTGAGGTTGAGTGGCTTTAACATCACAGTAGAGCTACGGAATGGAGAATGAACACATGGATTTCGCCCCTAGAAGTAAAATGACCAAACATCCTAATTTTCTAGGGACAGCATTTATTTTAAATTTATTTTTCTAAATTAAAAAAAAAAAAAAAAATGTAGAAATTAAATAATTTATCGTTAATAATTTAATTTAATCCTTATTTATCAAAAATGAAAAAAAATATCCGAAATTGGATAATTGTACCAATTTTTAAAGCTCCTCTGTTATAAATGTACTCTGATCTGGTCTTTGTACTAAAAATAATTCGGAGACAAGCCAACATAATTTCGACCTTCCACGGTGGGGATGAGACCTCCACTTCAGTTACTCATTGAAGTAATATGAATCACGGCTGTATTCACCAATAACTTCAACTCCCGGTTCAACACGAAAACTTGAAAAGCGCATAAAGTCAGGGTACAACTTTTCAGCAGAATTTGATGCTTTGCTTGTGCCATCTAGCAATATAGTTACTTTCCGATTTTTTGGCAGAAAATAACCAATCAAAGATTATATGAAATCTTCGTCGCTAGATGGCAGAAGAAGTCGGTCAATTTTTTTAGAAAGCCGCACTGTGCCTTTAGACGCTTTTCAAACTTTTGCGTTGAACCGGGAGTTGAAGTTAGTGGTGAATACGACCGTCAGAGCATTGAGGATGTCGAGTCAAACATGGAACATTCCTTACATGAACTGTGCATTAAATATATATTTTTTTTCCTTGAAAAAGAATTAAAGAAACACACAAATATCGCCGGAAGCCTTACAAAAATTATTGTGTTTTTCAATTAGAAACTTAACTATCTTCACTTTAAAATTCACTATCGAAATGTGTTATTTTTTTGTTTTCTTTAATTCTTTATAAATTTATTAAAATTCTTTTATAGTAAAATAAACAAATAAATTAAATAAATAAAAAATAAATCATTAAAAAAGATTACAATAATAGATTATAATAGCAGGAGACTTGGCGTTGGAATATTAAAACAGGAATAAACTACTACGTCAGAAACGCCAAAGAAAAATTATTGAGGTGCATACAGCTGTTTCGGTAGCCTAAAGCGTACCGTCATCAGTGCAAAAAGAATTCTGAATCTTGAGAAGTGCTCGTATATATAGGAGAGGGACCGGATTTAGTTCAACCAATAGGAATACGGAAGAGGTGGGGAGTGTGGCCAATAGGAATTAAGGAATGTGTAGCTGTGTAAACAGTAGAAAAATTAAGGAAATGTGGACTGAATGTAAAATTTCCAACAATCAGACAAATAGGGAACAGCGAAATCACAATTTACAAGGTTTTTAAAATTTTTATAAATATGAAAAGCTTCAAAGAAATCGAGTTCATGAATGGATTTAGGTCTGCAAATTATTTTAGCTGAATTAAATTTAAAATTATGATTTTCCTCCCAGCAATGTTTAGAAATAGCCGATTTATTGGTTTCTTGTTTGCGGACGTAATTCATATGTTCTTTTAGACGAAATTTAAGACTGCGTTTAGTTTGGCCAATATATGATAAACCACACTGACAGGAAATACTATAAATGCCCCAAGAATTATGCATATCAATAGGATCTTTTAACTGAGAAAAGGTGAGTTTATTGGAAGGCGAAAATATTATTTTAAAATCATATTGTTTGAGAATTTTAGCTATGGTTTGACTGGTTTTAGAAAAATAGGGTAAAACAATACTGATATTAGATGTGACTGATTTAGTAGACGAAATACGAGGGAGTTGTAATTTTTGGATAGCTTTGTCTATAATGGAAGGGTCATAACCTCTGTCAATTGCGATGGCTTTCAGGTATTTAATTTCAGATTTCAATAAAATAGGATTTGAACAAATATTAAGGGCACGGTTTACAAAAGTATAGAAAGCAGCCATTTTTTGGTTAGGTGGGTGACATGAACGCGCATGGGGAGGAAGGGAGACTGCAAAATGTTTACGATAGACAGTGGTTGAAAATCCATTTACAGTGCGAGAGACGAGGGTATCAAGAAATGGAAGGGAGCCATTATTTTCTATTTCATATGTAAACTGGATATTACTGTCGATTGAATTTAAGGTTTCTAAGACATGGTCAATATTGTGATGAGATAAGTCGATAAGCGTGAAGGTGTCGTCAACGTAACGGGTCCAAAAAGGAAAAGATATTTTCTTAAAAAGCTTGCTTTCGAAATAGTGCATGTAAATGTCTGCGAGAATTGGGGAGAGAGGGGAACCCATGGCTAAACCTTCAGACTGACGATAGAATTTATTTTAAATAATAAATAAATTCTATCGTCAGTCTGAAGGTTTAGCCATGGGTTCCCCTCTCTCCCCAATTCTCGCAGACATTTACATGCACTATTTCGAAAGCAAGCTTTTTAAGAAAATATCTTTTCCTTTTTGGACCCGTTACGTTGACGACACCTTCACGCTTATCGACTTATCTCATCACAATATTGACCATGTCTTAGAAACCTTAAATTCAATCGACAGTAATATCCAGTTTACATATGAAATAGAAAATAATGGCTCCCTTCCATTTCTTGATACCCTCGTCTCTCGCACTGTAAATGGATTTTCAACCACTGTCTATCGTAAACATTTTGCAGTCTCCCTTCCTCCCCATGCGCGTTCATGTCACCCACCTAACCAAAAAATGGCTGCTTTCTATACTTTTGTAAACCGTGCCCTTAATATTTGTTCAAATCCTATTTTATTGAAATCTGAAATTAAATACCTGAAAGCCATCGCAATTGACAGAGGTTATGACCCTTCCATTATAGACAAAGCTATCCAAAAATTACAACTCCCTCGTATTTCGTCTACTAAATCAGTCACATCTAATATCAGTATTGTTTTACCCTATTTTTCTAAAACCAGTCAAACCATAGCTAAAATTCTCAAACAATATGATTTTAAAATAATATTTTCGCCTTCCAATAAACTCACCTTTTCTCAGTTAAAAGATCCTATTGATATGCATAATTCTTGGGGCATTTATAGTATTTCCTGTCAGTGTGGTTTATCATATATTGGCCAAACTAAACGCAGTCTTAAATTTCGTCTAAAAGAACATATGAATTACGTCCGCAAACAAGAAACCAATAAATCGGCTATTTCTAAACATTGCTGGGAGGAAAATCATAATTTTAAATTTAATTCAGCTAAAATAATTTGCAGACCTAAATCCATTCATGAACTCGATTTCTTTGAAGCTTTTCATATTTATAAAAATTTTAAAAACCTTGTAAATTGTGATTTCGCTGTTCCCTATTTGTCTGATTGTTGGAAATTTTACATTCAGTCCACATTTCCTTAATTTTTCTACTGTTTACACAGCTACACATTCCTTAATTCCTATTGGCCACACTCCCCACCTCTTCCGTATTCCTATTGGTTGAACTAAATCCGGTCCCTCTCCTATATATACGAGCACTTCTCAAGATTCAGAATTCTTTTTGCACTGATGACGGTACGCTTTAGGCTACCGAAACAGCTGTATGCACCTCAATAATTTTTCTTTGGCGTTTCTGACGTAGTAGTTTATTCCTGTTTTAATAATAGATTATATTTAGCTTTATTTCTAAACAATATTAATGAAAACTATTTCTGATTATACAGGCAAAAATGTACTCAGGATAATACAAAACTAATTCAAATATGAGGCAATGTAACAAAATTTAAAAGTAGTCTGTTTTAGAAACTAAAATAATGCATAGAACAACAATCTACACCTACTTGAACTGATAATTCGGCTCTTTGATTCTTCAATTTTTGTTTTTTCAAATAGGCACCGCATCTGAAACTGTTATAAAAGTAAATTTTAAATAAAAAAAAAAAAAAACACTGTTCGTTTCTAAATGCGAATAATTTCTGTTTTAATAACTTGTTAAATTCAGAGGTATATAAAATTACTTTGTATTAACTTGTCGAAATTTTACATAATAAATAAGTAATAATTAAAAATAAATCAATGGCCGCGGTAGCCTGGTTGGTAAGAGCAGCGAGTTCGTGATCGAAAGATTGCGGGTTCGGTCCTCGAGCCGGCCGAAGACCGTCGTGTACGCTAATGGCGACTGGTGCACGTTAAATTCCGTCGTGGTCGCAAAGTCCTCCAAGTTCCCATCAAAAATTATACCTCTGGGGGTACTGGAACATGGGTCAAAACTCGCTCTGATCCGGATCAAAAAATTTGAGTTTGGCTGGTGCTGCCATCTTTCACCAGCTTATGGAACTAGAAGTCGTACCCTATGAGGCGTTCCTAATAACGGAAGACGCAACCCTCTTGCCTTAAGTCCGGTAGTTTCACTACCGGGGCTCGGAATTTCCGAGTGGCACACGACAACAACAACAAATCAATAAATAAAGCTTTATAGGCTTTGCCATATTTTATTCTAAAAATATTAATGCATACATATATATCTATTTGAAGTTATTACATTAATGTACATTCAAATATGGCTATTATTATACAGATTTCTAAGTGATATTATACGACCATAGATATAGTAATAAGACATAGATTGATCATCGAGAGAAAAAAAGTGATTCCTTTTTATTCCGAGAAAGACGGCCATTTTTACCGGTTAATGGCCGTCTCTTTCTCCGAGTGAATACAAACGGATAATTTAGCAAATAAAATATATGAGTAATGTATGTACTAAAGGTGAATGAAAAACTGTAGATACACATTTTTCTTTCTTTCTTTCTTTCTTTCTTTTATTCTTTATTCTTTTTTTTTTTTTTTTTTTTTTTTTTTTTAAATAAATAACGACATTGAAAGAATTTAATCGTTTAAGTCTACTTCTTTCTGGTAAAATTTAATTGCATCGACTTTGTTTATAACATTTGTCAACAAAGTTGAGAAGTGTTCATGACTTTGGTCTGTCTGACTGCCCGTGCTCAAACTCCCGTAAATATCAAACTTTAAAAAAAGGATTCTATTAAAAATCAAAACTGTAATTATTTCATAATAATAACAAAGCAACCGATTATAAAAATTATATTTTTCATAAATTAGTCAAATATAACTTGCTTATGAAAACCTATTACCTTTCCTTTCATACATTTATTAGTAAGGTTGAAAGCCGCGCAATACATTGACATTTTAAAAAATCTTCAACATTCTATTCTATTACAATTACCGTGTTTCAATCATAGAATATTAATCAAGGAAGAAGGCGGACGTCAATAATGTAATGCTTACAAACCCCTTCTATGCCAACCAAAGTTTCTCTGGGTTCGCAATTCCTTGCTGTAAATCATCCATCCTCCGTGCACATATCGCTGTTTGTTGTGGGTGCTGTCTGGCTGACTGATTGACAGAGAGACGAGATGATTCAAAAATCGCCAACAAGTCGCCAACAAATCACCAACCAATCAGATTGAAGCATTGTTACAACCCTAAGTTACAACCTGTTACAACCAGCATTCCTAGATTTTTTAAAACCGAAACCAAAACACATACGCTTTATCTTGTACTATTATATATCTATGGTTTCAATACTGGTTAATGGCTGATGCCAAAATTTTTTTCGGCATTAAAAATCTTTGCATAATAACATGGCCATGATAGATCTATATAAATTACTATAGCTATGATGACAACAGGAAAATCTACAAACGCTAAAGTTTCATAAGGACTCCGGATTCCTGTAGTTTTACTTAGTAAAATAGTTTTTATAAACTTAGATGTTAAACGAAAAAAAAAAAAAAAAGTAACCATAAAATTGACCGGTTATTGTGTTTCGAAAATACCATTTCGGTTTTCTGATTTTTATTCTTGGGTTAGTTAAGAAATATAGTTTTTTTAATCAGTTCGAAACTTAAAAGTTTTCCAGTTTAATTTTATGATTTAATATTTAATTTTTTATTTACTCGAAATGTTTGTTCGAATTTTAAGATGAAATAACTCGGTTAGTTTAATTAAAAAAAAAAAAAAAATCGCATAACAGTATAAAGATTATTTTAACATTTGTCTACAGGAAAGTAATCTTTCTTTCTCTATGAACATGATTTATTTACATGTAGCATAACTTTATTGAAACTGCATTAAAAATTACTTTAATTTTATGAAATTTTAAACTGTTTATGAATTTACGGATAATCTTGATGAAAATATTCCTAATCAATAATTATTGACAATTTAAACGCTTTTCATATTAATATTCTGGCATTATTTAAAAGCAAAGTAGTACTTACAACTTTCGAATACGTAATTCAGCATTTGTTCAAGGCTCTTTCAACACCCTATGAATAGAAAAGGAAGTCTTGATAGCAAAAAAAAAAAAAAAAAAAAAAAAAATCACTTTAAACTGAGTACTAGAAATGATTTTAAAAACGTTCTTTAACACACAAATTATGGCCATGATGATATATATCTTTTTAATACTGTTTAAATATTAGTAATTTAAAACACGCAAAATTATAAAACAATATTTTATAATTTTTTGTGATATTAAATCTACTAAATTTCAGTTTTTTTCCCCCCTTAATTTGATAAATAATTACATCAGAGTGTAACGATCATGTTATCCATGTATATATATATAATCGTTTGTCTTGAGTGAGTGACTGACTGATTCATCATCATGATTGACCATCCTTCATATATCAAAAAAAAAAAAAAATAATAATAATAATAATAATAATAATAATAATAATAAAATTATACAGACACGACATTATTTCATTATTTAAAACATGAAAATCTGACATTGACAGATTTTAATTTAGTGCCAGAGGCCTACTGCTAAACTTGTTAATATCGACAAATTCTTCTTTAGTTAATTCGTGACGATCTAAATTCCATGATAAAGTTTTCATTAAATCAAACCAATGTGTTTCAGCTGCAGATATTGTAACAAATAACGTTGGAAGTCCAAACTGTCTTATAGCCGCAAAACAACGTTTTTTCACTTTTTCCCAATGAGGGGGATGTGTGCCTTGGAGGGGACTCATGTCAAAGGTGTGCCTTGGGGGGGGGACTCATGTCGAAGTTGTACCTTGGGGGGGACTCATGTCAAAGTTGGGCCTTGGGGGGACTCATGTCAAAGTTGGGCCTGGGGGGGGACTCATGTCAAAGTTGGGCCTGGGGGGGGACTCATGTCAAACTTGTACCTTGGGGGGACTCATGTCAAAGTTGGGCCTCGGGGGGGACTCATGTCAAAGTTGGGCCTTGGAGGGACTTCATTCAATAAATCCCCATTCAATAAACCGACTGAAATAGGCCCTTAGCACTATTAAGAGTGTATTATAAAAATTCGACAACGCTGTACCGACTGAAATAGGGGTACCTTGGGGGGGACTCATGTCAAAGTTGGGCCTTGGGGGGACTTCATTCAGTAAATCCCCATTCAATAAACCGACTGAAATAGGCCCTTAGCACTATTAAGAGTGTATTATAAAAATTCGACAACGCTGTACCGACTGAAATAGGGGTACCTTGGGGGGGGACTCATGTCAAAGTTGTGCCTTGGGGGAACTTCATTCAATAAATCCCCATTCAATAAACCGACTGAAATAGGCCTCTAGCACTAATTAAGAGTGTATTATAAAAATTCGACAACTGTACCGACTGAAATAGGCCTCTAGCACAAAAAAAAAACAGGTATTCGTAAAACTTTTGCTTTAATATATAGTTAACACAAATATCTAAAAACCTATTTCTGGAATTTTAGAAATTCGGTCCCCAAGTGGAAGGAAAGGGGCAAAACGTTATTTTATATGCATAAAATGTGATTTCACATAATCTTATGTATCTTTAAAAAAAAAAAAAAAAAAAAAAAAAATCAAAGCAAAACAACACAAAATAATAATTAAAAAAAAAATAATAACGTGAAATTTCTGCTTTAAAAAAAAATTTCCTCTCATATATCTGTACTGATAAGTATAAAGGATTTAAGTCCAAAAATGTCGATTTTGAGTTAAGTACACAGTCAGACTCAGAAAAAAATTCTCTATCGATTGGTATAAAGGATTTAAGTCTATGTCATTTAGTCTTTGATAAAATCCATTGGTAAAAAAAGATTAAAGTCAGAAATTTAGCAGTAATCATCAGTATAAAATATTTAATTCAATTTTTTCCCTTTATTAAATGAAGATTGACAATCACTGAATGGTATAAAGCATATAAACCAACACAATCCCTTTTTCCTAATCGATTCTTCTGATTAGTTTTTAGTTAGTTTAACTTTATTTTTCGTCTCCTGAAAAATCAAGAATATGGACTTAAATCTTTTATACTTATCAGTACAGATATATTCTTTTACATTTTAACTGGGACATTTCAATTGCGATAAACGAAGTAGTTTATTCTTACAATTAATTCGTAAGTAGCATTAAAAATCACATAAAATTATTATACACTTGTATGATAATTTTATACAGGGTGTGTAAATGTGATTCATCACTAAACCAAAACTGAGTCACACTGAAGATACGGCTCCCTAAATCATAGACAAATTCTAATCAATGGGCAATAGTCTCCGTATTCAACGGCTGATGCGCTTAGACATTTTGCGCAAAAATTGTAGATTAAATTACGCAACTCGCTGTAAATTTTTTATATTAACGCAAACTTGTTGCACTGCTTATCAAGTCAATTTCAACAGTGGAAACGCGATCTGCAAATAGTTCATTTAAATTTTCTTTTCGATTTTCTGTCGATTTTCATTATATTATTTTTTCTTAAGAGTGATGCATTTTTTCGGTGTATTTCTGCATGCTGATTAAAGAAAAAATATTCAAAAATTTCTATCATGTACGGTTTTGTTAATTTTTTTTTTTTTTTTTTTTAAGTTTAAAGCTCTATTTTTTGAACACTCATCTATGTTATTTCCCTGAAAATCTATGTGATGTGAGTGAAGAACAGGAAGACTTTTTTCATCAAGATGTCAAACAAATGTAGAGCAGGTATCAGATACGATGGAGAATTAATTGTCAGATTATTGTTGGATGCTTTATAGAGAATCCCCCCCCACTCCAAGCAGTGCACAAGAGAAGAGGCTCTAAACAGAGCTTCAACCTAAAGAAACACATTTTAAAATAATGTGTAAATAACAGCCTATTTTAATGTGTTTTATACATAAAGAATTCCGAACTTTTTTATGAGATTTGTGAAATTTTCCAACATTCATCTTTTTCTTGTAAGAAACCGTTACATGGTAGAAAGAAAAAGACAAGCCTATCTGAAATCAGGGCTTTAAATCACATAAATCAGAGCGAAATAAATAAATAAATAAAACTTTATTTCAGAAAAATTACATTAAAAAGCCTGATTAAAATAGAGACGAATATTTCTTTTTTAACAGTTCTCAAATGACAGTGTTAATGTTTTCTTTCTTTTTTTCTTTTTTCTTTTTTTTCCTTTTTAAGAAATAATGTTTTCTGAATCCATTCAGAAAAAAAAATTATTCTAATTGACAGTTGTTTTAAGAATAATAGTAATAATAATAATAATAATAATAACTGCCGTTATTTTTACAGTGTACAGGTGTTATTTAATAATGTAATTTTCTAGAAATTTACAAATTATTTACCTATCGTAATGAATAAATTGAGTTACATCTATTTAAATACGAGGGTTCCCAGCAAACAGACAATTATCGTGTCGGTAAATATAATATATATACACTCCTCAAAAGTTTAGCAAGATTTGCAAACGATCAGTTTTTCCAAATTAAAAACTTATCTCTTAATGAAATATTTTCAAACATTGTATATTTAAAGAACTGGGTCTTCTTCATGTTTTTCAGTGAAGATTGGTTTAAGACAACAATTAGGGGGCCTGTAACAAATTGAGCAAAATGAATAATGTTTGTGCTCACCCTGTATCATTAAGTGAACTAAATGAACTGTGACTTTAGGATATGTTAATATAGACCCAGTTCAATTTGTGGATAAATTTGTGTGACGTTAACATGTTAAATAACGGAGATATAAGCATTTATTTTAAAACTAATATATATATCTGTATATATATATAAATTACGTGTCACGATGTTTGTCCGGGGTAAACTCCTAAACTAAGGAACCGATTTTAATGAAATTTTGCACACTGTGTGCAGTTTGGTCCAACTTGAGAGATAGGATAGTTTTTATCTCAATTTATTGTCACAATATTGTTTTATTGCAATTATTTGTTAATTTTAGACCTTTATTAAAGTTGCTCCAAAATATCTGTGAGTTCCATTAATTTAATTGTTGCCAAAAAAAAAAAAAAAAAAAAAAAAAAAATACGAGTTCATTTTCTTTTGACATAAAAATAAATACATTTAATCAAACGTGAACGTTAAAAAATTATAAAAAGTTAAATTATGCATCTCACGAAAATTCACGTCATAATCAATTTAAAGATTTTATACACATTGATAAAGTGCTAATGTAGTTCTATCATAGATATAGTAATATATATATAGATCTCTCATCCCCATGTATCGTACAAAGATTTTTGATGCCGAAAAAAAAAATAAATAAAAGCTTTGGAAACAGCCATTAAGTGGTATTGAAAAAAAAAAAAAAAAAGAAAAGAAAGAAAGAAATATGAATTTGAAACTGTATCTGGAGTCTTCCATTCCCCTTTAGCAAATAAATTATTCATAAATTTTATTTGCTAAGATATTAGTATGTATTCCCGTGTGTATTCACTCGGGGAAAGACGGCCATATTTTGGTAAAAACGTCGTCTTTTCCCAAATGAAAAGGAATAACTTTTTTCTCCCAAATGATCACTCTATTCTATATATGCTATACTATATCTATGAGTTCTATACGCAAGCGAAGTGTGACTCACTGACCGTCTGTGCAGCCAAGAAAAAGATTTCCTATGTTAATTGCCCACTGGATTTTTTGTAAGAAATTATTAAAAATCGAGGAAATTTATTTCCCGATTTTAATCCTTATATTTGGGTATAGATATGTATTAGTTATCGCGGGTGTTAGATTGAATTATTTTGCTGTCAAATTGACAAAATTTTAACTTTAAATTTCAAAACTCTGTCGCCCTTGGCTTTTATTATTATTATTATTATTATTTGGCGATCAAAAGCGTAACACGAAAATATACATGCCAGATGTATACATTGTACGAAATGTAATATGTATTATTCATTGTACGTATGTATGACATGTAATATGTATTGTACGAAATATTGTTTCATATTATTCATTACTCTTTTAATATAAGTTGTTAAAATAACCATGATTTTTGAATGGAATTAAATATTTTCGCCAGATAATTTGGCGATATTCTTTTTTTTTCGCCAAAGATGACAGAAATGAAATCTATTCCGCTGCAAAATATTAGTATCTTACATGAGATATTTTATTTAGACATTTGAAAACAAATTTGACTTCAAACTGTGATAGAATATTTATCATTTTCCTTTTAATTAGTATATTATTAGTATATTAAAATTTAAAAGCATGGTATATAAAAAGTTTTTTTTTTTTTTTTTTTTTTTTTTTTTATCTTATAATTATTCTTATCTTAATTCTCAATGTTTCCCATCTTTATTAACTTGAATTTACTATTAAAATTTTATCATACTCAAAAACTTCTCATCACTTCGTTAAAATACACTAAACTTTTCCAAAATCTTTTTCTATTTAAAATGATACATGTATTTACTTTAAATGTCCAATATTTCATAAGATTTCCAATTTTAAAGTTTTAAAATATTTATCAAATTTACTTATTTTTCTGGTTTAGCCTTATTGTTTTCCTTTTTATAACTACAGCTGTTGCCCTCTTTAAAATATTTAAAATGATGGTCATTTTATAGTAAAATTATCCATTATAGCATATATTATATTTCACTCCTCCATAAAAATTGATTTTAAAATCGTCTGTTTCTTTTATACTTTTATTTTAATAGAATTTTAATAGAATTTAATTTATATATTAGTCATTTTAGCAATTTTATCCAAAGTAGCATTAGAAATAATATATATCACTTCTCCATTAAAATTTATAGGACCCTACAATAAAATTAATTTGTGCTTAATATCAACACTACGAAAATTTTTATCAATCGCTTCCAAATTTTGACCTAAGGTTAAAATCTCAACCCTGTGGGTTTTTACATCGGCTACAACGTTTTCGTCTTTGTTCGTAAATAATAATTTGACTGTACTAAATAGTTTACAGCTGTATAATTCAACGTATAACTTAGTCACAGCAACGCGTGGCCGGGTCTGCTAGTATATATATATAAATATATCAACACTTTTTTTTTTTAAATAATATACAGAGTTTTAAACGAAAATTATTCCCACTTTCAGATAAGTTGGAAAAACACTTTTAAAACAATATACTGCAATCGGAATACAAATATCTTAACTATCTCATGAAATATGAACATTTTCATGAAAAATGTTTTTACTGCGCATGTGCGAAAGATAAAACATTTTTTATTGCATAGGTTGAAAGCTAGATATATTGAGCAACATTCAACAAAAGTGCATTTGAACAGCATAAAAATTAAGCGAATTGTACGAAGAAGAATGAGCTAGATTTGAGATATTTTCCATGAGTTGAAATTTCTTAAGGAATTTTTCACATACCGCGTAATTAATTTGAAGATCCAATTATTTCAACCACGCTACAAGTGCACTTTTTTGGGGAAAAACCATTTATAAGCTTGTAACACTAACATATTTTTGTTTATTTAGTATGACTTGGCGAGATCATTAGGGGTTTATTGTTTCCCCAATAAAGGTTGTTTTCCCAAAAAGCAACCTTTCGAAAGTGGTTGAAATAACTGGATCTTCAAATTAAGTAAGCAGCATGTGAAAAACCCTTTAAGAAATTTCAACTTTTGGAAACTATCTAAAATCTGGCTCTTTTTTTTTTTTTTCGTACAATTCGCTTAATTTTTATTCTGTTTAAACGCACTTTGACAAAAGTTGCCCAATACATCTGGCTGTAATAAAAAATGTGAAACCTATGTAATAAGAAATGTTTTATCTTTCGCACATGCTCAGTAAAAGCGTTTTTCATAAAAATGTTCATATTTCATGAGATATTTAAGATATTTGTATTCCGATTGCAGCATATTTTTTAAAAGTGCTTCTGCAACTTATCTGAAAGTGGGAATAATTTTCGTTAAAAACTCTGCATTATAAATAAAAAATATGTTGATTTTTTTTTTCTTTTTTTAGTTTTAAAATAAAAGCTTATATCTCCGTTATTTAACATGCTATCGTCACACAAATTCATCCACAAATTGATCTGGGTCTATATTAACATATCCTAAAATTACAGTTCATTTCGTTCACTTAACGATACAGGCCGATCACAAACATTATTAATTTTGCTCAATTTGTTACAGGCCCCCTTACAGAGTTCTTAAACCAATCTTCGCTGAAAAACATGAGAAAGACCAAGTTCTCTAAAAACCCAATGTCTAAAAATATTTCATTGAGAGATAAGTTTTCAATTTGGAAAAAAACTGATCATTTGAAAATCTTGCTAAACTTTTGAGCAGGTGTATATATATTACACACATAAATTGTCTTCTCGCTCGCAATGAAAATTTAGTGATTAAAAAAAAAAAAAAAAAACTTTCGATACTGTCGGCTTTGATACTAATTCTTATTAATTTTCTTTTCTTTCCTTTCAAAAAAAAAAGGATTTTGATGAATTTCTGGCAAACGCAGAATTTAGTTTAGTACAGAGAATTATGAGGGTTTTATTTATTTATTTATTTTTTCAAAATTATAATATCGCTTTCAAATTATTCAATTATATTTTCGATAAATTTTTGATTGCGAAAAATGCCCAACTATCGTAAAACTGGCGACGACGTTCTAGCCCTATATTGAAACTAATTGTTCTCCATACTAAAAAAAAAAATGCAAGTTTTCAGACCTATGTTAACTTTCTTACTTTTTTTGGACCCCTCCCTCGTATATTGCACAAGAGAGTGCATTCATTTTTATACGCATCTGCAATTATACATAATATAATTCTTTTTCCTAACATACATAGTGCAAAATTATGAAATGTAATATTTCTTCATGTAATTTTATTTTAAAACATAAAAATTAAACCCAGAAGTTAACTTTACGAGCAGGATCAGGTAAAGATAATATGAACATAGAGTAAATAGTATATATATATATGTACTCAGGGTGTCCAAGAATCGGCTCCCGATTTTAAAATTAAATTATTCCTATACAATGATTGGTAGAGGAATTAAAAAAAAAAAAAAAAGGTATGTTTATTTCGAAAGCTCTAAAAATCCTTTACACGAGATTTTTTTTTTTTTTTTTTACAAGTATTATGAAAAGGTGGCGCTGTTGGCATTTCATGTTGCCATTTGTGTAAAAATGGGATTCGTATTCGCCTGTAAACCATACGCATCCAGAATCAAACCCTTCTTCATCAATCATTTTTAGCATCATGTCCTGCGCGAAATTTTCACTTTCTTACAGAGTTAAGTGGCAACAGCGTTGTGACATTGAATCTTAAACGGAAATATGCGTAGAATAGTCCCCGGAATTCCATGGGTCTGGAAGTCTTCAATCCTAATTCTGCTGCAATTATTTTCATAGATTTTCTTGGATACTTCAGCATGAGATTTTTATAGCTTTCAAAATAGTTTATCTCATTCTTCTATCTATCTTTGTTTGAGAGTAATTTAATTTTAAAATACGGGGGCCGATTCTTGGACACCCTGTATTATAATAAGTACCCTCTAAGAATCTTTATTAACGGTATAATTGACGCAAGAATAAAAGCGACACGCCAAATTTTTTTTCATTTAGACAAAAATCATTTTCATTTAGACAATAGAGAATTTGCACGTTTTCTGATTTTATTCTTATATAATAGAATATGAAAAGGTAAGAAAATAAATACAAACATTTTCTTTATTTGAAATCTAATGACTGATTTATAACAATTTTAACATCGCACTATTGACTCTATCGAGAAAACGCAGTATAAAATATCGTGACGTCACTCTTTATGACAACAAACGGGAGTAATCGTTGTTTACATTCGATTTTGTGCTTTGCTTTGCTTCTTGAATGAGTGAAATAGGTTTTCCTTTTGTATTTTATAATAATGACGGATATTAAAAAAATCATAGTATAAATATTGCATTGTACCACTCTGCACTAATACAATGGCTAAATGCTTCTCAAAAGCTATTCTTTAGCATTCCACGGGATCCTATTAAACGAAAACATTGGACAACCGCCATGAAAAGAAAACAATTGAAAATAATGATAAGCAAAAATGATGAAAATGGTATTAAATGATTATAAAATGAAAAATAAATGCTCAGAAATCACAGAAACAATTGATAATTACGAAAGTTTAAACGAATTGCTGCTTGCTAACCAGGCTAATAAAATGTAAACATTGAAGCATCATAAAGTGTGACGTCAGACAGCGTTTTGAAGTCACATGATTTTTGATTAATTTTAAAAGTTATTTTTGAAATTAGTGAGAACTTTTCTTGCATTTTTAATGAACTTTTTGAAATTTATGAGCCTAAAACTACCAGAATAATAAGATTTTGTTCAAATCCCCCGTGTGTGCAAATTGTCCAATTTTTTTTTTTTTTTTTTTTTTTTTTTTTTCCCCTTTTAGTGTTAAAAAAAAAAAAAAAAAAAAAAAGAAAGAAAAAAAAAATCCTATTATTATTTTTTTTTTTACCAATTTTGTAAATTGTGTACTTAAATATTTTTAAATACTTTTTTAATAACTTCGGCAATGTTATTGATATTTGTAGATTTAATCAAATTTACAATTCATTTCACTGAGAAAAATAAAGGTACCAGCACCAGAACCATTAAGTAGTCATTTGCTAAACTCCTAAACTAGAAATACGGATTTCCAAGCTATGTGTGTATTGTAAGCCAACAAACTGAATAAACGAAACTATCCAGAATTCCTAGTGTATACATTTCTAGATTTTGAAACAATATTGTGAATATTTTGCATATTGTGAATCCTTTGTACTGCGAAAAATTCTCGCTTACTTTTCACAATTGAGTTACAAACTCAAATTGACGACTTGACTTTCTGTCGTCATTCGGCGTCATGGTGAAATTTAACCTATAGAAGTCTTAATTTAGCCCACAAATAAAGGACTATAGCCAATCATAGCGCAACTTTTTCCCTCAAACAAAGGGAAACTCTGCCTCGTTCTAGTCGTCCATTGTAACTGCTACAACTCGTCTGTTTTGTTCGCATTTATAGCGATATTTAAATAAGACTGATCTCGCTAATTTAGGAAAACACTCTATAATTCTAATAAGGTTTTCCAGAAATCGTTTTCAAAGGTGACAAGAATTTATATGGATGACATGAAATTATTTTCATTAGAGCCGCAGTTTAATTTGTAGATGTCAATCACAGAATTTTTTCTCAGTGTGTGGTAAATATAAATATAAGCAAAACAGATGCTTTTATTACTTTCTTCTATATGTATATAGAGAGAAAGTATTGGATTCGTGAAAATTTTCGAACTCCAGTTTTCGATGGACTTACACATTTTGGGATGTCCTAAACACGATTTGACTGTTTTTAGGAACTGTCTGCTTGTGTGTGTATCACAAATTTTGTGTACGCTGTATCTCACGAACCAATGAACCAAATATAACCAAACTTGGTATTTAGTTGCACCCTGACATAAACGGGTGCTGATTAGATTTGTCGAACAACTGCTCAACAGGTGGCTCTGTGATGGTATATTTCCTATATTTTTAACATGGCAGTATAGGACAAAATTTCGTATAAATGTACATAATGAGAGTTATTTTAATCATGTGATTGTAAAATTAATATGAATTATTGATAATAGTAGTAGTTAACTAGGAAAAAAAAATTGTGCATGTGGAGCATCGCTACCCCAACTGGGGGGAGTAAACTTTCAATATGGGTATCTTTCGAAAGATCTCGTCAGTGCCTTTAAAACGAATAAATAATTTAAAACAAATGATAATTTAAAACGAATGATAATTTAAAACAAAATCATCAATTTTTTTTATCTTTCAACGAAAAAAAACTTGGGGGGGGGGGGGGGAGGGGGGATCTTATTTCTTCTGATTTGCAAAAAAAATTGACATCTTTGGGCATAATATAATACTGTCAGATAAAAATCGTCTGCATTTATAATGGAAAATAATTTGATAATTTAATAAATAATTTGTATTGAATAATTTTTTTGTAAAATTATATAGAAGAAAGTCATAGGGTGGCCACATTATACTAGTTTGTGTTAAAATTAAGGATGAAATATTTAAACCAGTAATAAATCAGACGTATACTTCTTAAATCTGTTATTACATATCACATGATAAACCACCAAACTTCAAAAAAAAAAAAAAAAAAACAATACTTTCCTCAACGATATATTTAATAGACTGCTGTTTAACAATATTACTAAGTTATCGAATGAAACTGGATAAAAGTAATAAAAGCAGAGAAGATAAAATTTTTAAATAGACTTTACTTACTTAGGTTTGTCATTATCAGAGTTACCGTAAAAATCGTCGAGAGTCTCAAAAAATCTTTCAGCAATAACAATTTCCTCTTGAGCATCCTGGCTGAAATGATAGTTTCAGTTAGAATTCTAACTTTAAAACTATTATTATAAAGAATAAGTGTATATCTGTTACCTTAGTTTGTGATCCCTATAATTTATATATATACATATATATGTGTGTGTTGTGTGTTTGCGTATGCATTAATAACAGGAGACTTGGCGTTGCAATATTAAAACCCGAATAAACTACTACGTCAGAAACGCCAAAGAAAAATATTTGAGATGCATATTTGCCTATATATCTCTGTGTGTGTCTGTTTACAGATTAAATTTTAGTAATTTATGAACTATGACTTTAAGTAAGTTTTGCATTTAAAACGAAAACAAAAAAAAAACCATATCCTTTTCATGAAGTTTTTTTTAATTATTATTATTTAATTAATTAATTAATTTTATTTATTTATTTATTTGGCATCAAGTTAAAATAAGTAAATTAATTTCGCATTTAGAACTTTGTCAAAGTCACAAATTTAATTTGTCAGATTAATCGATCCTTTCTGTGAAAATGCAGATTTTACACATTGGATTGTTCTTCTTACTAAGAACAACCACATACGAGAGGTAAATCAGTCGAAAAGGTTTTAAAATGTAACATTATCGCCAAACTAATCTACATATTTAAATCTCAAGGCCAATTATTTGGATAGTCCGTGAAAGAAAATTAGTGTATTAATTATTATTATTATTATTTATCCAAAATAAAAGAGTTTTGTCTTAAGATACACAAAATTTAGTTTCGGTGGAGCATAATTATTGTTAGTTATAGTCATAGTTAGCACTGATAAAACCAATTTTGCGCATACGTAATGTATATTTTGGCGCTAGGTTTAGACCTAGGTTTAGGCGGTTGCAACCAACCGCATACGCGGTATAGCAGATTAATTGTTCAAAGAAAAAAAGGTATAGACTTGCTTCCTGAGACTATCACGCACCATTCGTTGCTTAACACAAACCTATGCCAAAAAATTTTATAATTAAAATATTTTTTCATAAATTTTATTCATAAAATGAGACTACAAATATTATTCCAAAAAATTGAGTGTATTGTGTTTACAATTCGAGAGACAATCGTATCGTAATCGATTGAGTAAACAGCAGTTTCTGGAATTTTTACTTTTTTTTATATATATAAAAGAAGAAAGTATTGGATATGTAAAAAGTTATGACCTCTGATTTTCGATGCATTTTCATATTTTGAGAGATCCGTAACAGAGTTGATATTTCTAGAAAATGTCTCTTTGACAAACTGTAAGTGACAAAATGAGTTTTTGTCGGCTCCACTAGCTTAAGGCCTCCTGTGATGGATTCAGTTACAGATTCAGAAGGCATCAGTTGAAATGCAACTTTTGTTAAAATTCAAACTTATTATTTTAGTGAGACTAAAAAATAAATACTGTGAAAATAACATAACAAAGTTTTAATAATAAGACGAAATAGTACATAACCATTCCATTTAACATCCTGTTCATACAGGAAAATCATAAAAACATGAATCACATATACATGTGATTCCTAGCATGTGTAAAAATTACAGAGAAGTTCAGGAGAACGACTTCTCTCTACCCTGTGCATAATCCAAGTCCCTAGAGTTTTTTCTGATTTTTCAGTCCTCCAAAATTTTGATGAGATGCAAAGGGGAGGAAAAACTATTTCCCCACAAGATGACAACAAATCAGAAAGTTTTTGGTCACGTGAGATACATAAGTTCACACCTAGTTTAATAGTTCATTGGTGTTTGCTAGGCGTCAAAATGTCTGAGTACAACCTTCGCCTGGGAGCGCAAGACGGCATTATCAAAGTCGAGCGTGAAATTGCGGTGACTTTGCATCTGAGAGTGTGAAAGGATGCACGGAATGTCCGTTTTCATGATCTCGCAGACAGAGAGGCACCTCGGACCTCACACTGGCAGTCGAGTACAAAAGAAGAAAACCTTGACGATGTCACACTCCTTTGGACAGGTCCGATTAAACTTTTGATTTTAATAAAAATGTTGCTTGGCTAGCGAACGTACGCTCTTATAAATGAGGCGCGTTTTAAACTAATATTGTGATTCATAAACACCTTTTTTTTCTATTTAAAGGTTGAATTAATCTGAACAAGAACAAAAATTGGATCTGAACCTGGTACCTATGATTTGTAACATTAACCCTTCCCTGGGGGATGAAAATTTTCAACATGGTTATCTTTCGAAAGGTCTCGTCAATACCTTTAAAACGAATGGTTGAACTATAAATCTGTGATAATTTAAAACAAAGTTATCGATTTTTTTTACTTTTAACAAAAAGTAACTTAGAAAAAAAATCGTATTTTTTTTTTTTTTTTTTTTTTTTTTTTTTTTTAACGAAATTTAACCAGACTTGGTATTTAGTTGGCCCCTGACATAAACTGGGGCTGATTAGATTTGGGGATCAATCACTCAACAGGTGGTGCTGTGATCGTATTTTTTCTAAATTTTTAACATGGCAGTATAGGACAAAATTTCGTATAAATGTACATAATGGGAGTTATTCTTAACCTGTGATTGTGAAATTAATATGAATTATTGATAATAGTAGTAGTTAATTAGGAAAAAATCTCGGTCATCGCTTCCCCCCTCGAGGGGAAAGTACCCCCCCGGGGGGGGATTAAATTTTCAAGATGGGTATCTTTCGAAAGGTCTCGTCAATATCTTTAAAACGAATGGTTGAACTATAAATATGTGATAATTTAAAACAAAGTTATCGATTTTTTATTTTTTAACAAAAGAAAACTTTGAAAAAAAATCGTATTTTTTTTTTTTTTTTCTTTTTTTAATATTGTTACTGCGTGAATTTGTATAGGAAAATATAGAAGAAAGTCTTGTGGTGGCCACAGCATACTAGTTTTTCTATTTAAAGGTTGAATTAATCTGAACAAGAACAAAAATTGGATCTGAACCTGGTACCTATGATTTGTAACATTATACCATCCATTCTTCGGATCAACTTCAAAACTACAAGACAAATTTTTATGATCTAATCTAATCTAATCACTCACATGGTATTTTTTATCTACTTTGGGAATACATACAGTCGGTAACAAAAGTGTCCGAACACTAGCAAAAATTCCTATGTAAAAAAAAATACACTTAATACGATTTTGTTAAATAAATCTTTATCGAATCATGTTCTTACACTGACTAAGAACAGGATTTGACAAGGATTTACTTAACAAAACCGTATGAAGTATACTTTTTTTACATAGGAATTTTCGTTAATGTTCGGACACTTTGGTTACCGACTGTACGTCGTCACATGAATGAAATTTGTTTATTTATTTTACTTAACTCCCTTTCTTTTGTGATGGCAATAAATAATTTTAATTAACTCCGACATTATGTTTGTCTTTTTAATGGAAAGATCGAATTTAATTTAGGAAGAGCGAAAGGAAATAGGGCTTGAACCTGGAACAAATGGTCTAAAGTGTGAATGTTCTACAACGGTCGGTATAGAACGGAACGGGTATTGGTCAGGTGCCATAGGTCTTGGGTTCGAATCTTGATCTGATCACTTCTCGCTCTTGCTGAAATTAATACAACCCTTCACTTACAAATGTGCGTAATACATATGATTGAAGTCATAATTAAAATACAAAGAATGTATTAACTAAGATGTTATTGTCACTATTAAGGGCATGAAAGAACAAATGAACTCTTACATGTCATATTCAATAGTAAGAATTATATTTATTACTGTAATTATTCTAGAGCAATATGTTTTTACTTACCTGTTGGCAGATTCAGTCCGTTCTTTGGTTGATAAATGCTCGCTGGCTGTTGCGCGAGGCTTAATCTGGAATTGAAAAAAAGAGAATATATATTAAATATATCACTTTTTTAAACGCTTGTTAATGAAACTACGTTATTACTTATTATCTTATCACTTATAAAGCTCCTGTAATAATTCAGACTGACGCATCAGTCGCCATTTTTTTGCCACGGAGGATACCACTCTGAAAAAAAAATTCTATAACTGACATCTAGAAATTAAATTGTGTCTCTGCTAAATACAATCCCATGCCATCCTAATAAATACTTCAGTTACCTTTGTTTGTGAAATCTTAAGGAAATTGAAACTTGGCATTCATATGCACAAAAGAATGCTTTCTACAGAATATAGTATGATTAACACTAGGGGAATGTCTCCGAATGTGGGCACAGTTTTGACTTTTGCTTATAACTTTTCATAGATTAAATATTATGCAAACATATAAATACCAATGAAACCCTTATCTAGCGTTTGAAAAAGCAACTGTATCGATTCTGTCAATCAGAAATTTTGCGAAGTGGTCATTTATAGCAAAAAAAAATGTGTACCGGGTTGTGGGCGCACTTGAAAAATACGCTAATAATAGGAATATAATAAGTAAAACCACCATAAATACAGAAAATAACAAAATTCATTCATTTTGTAAGGATTCAGTAGCCAAAATAACCAGAAAATAACATTTTTCTAATTTTATTCGTCATCATCTTGGTCCTCCTTGTCAGAAGTTCAATTTTTGGAAGTAAAATAATTTGCATATTAGCACATTTCAAATGCACCAGACGATCACATTCATTGCATTTGATTGAATTGATTGTTACGCATGGTAGCACGTGCTCCAAACAGATGATACAAAAATCGACATCATTACCAGATTGTGGATGTTCCTTTTTTTAGTGCGCTTGACTGGCACTGTGAGAGGTGGAGTTGCCTTATTTTTTCCAAGCTTCTTCTGGCGGGACACGGATGCTGCGAGGATGTCCATATTCCCGGGCAGTCGATTTGATGGATTACTTCTCTACTGAGCAATCCTAAATGGCTTTAACCAGTGCATTAAAATACGTTTCTTTTGGATCAGTTGAATTTCTGGAGTTGACATTGTTAAAAATGCTTAAAAATATATTTTAAATAATAATAATAATAATAAAATATGTTATGTTGACATAAACGACCATATTTGACAACTTGTAAGTCAAACATACAGTCGGTAACAAAAGTGTCCGAACATTAACAAAAATTCCTATGTAAAAAGGTACACTTCATACGGTTTTGTTAAATAAATCCTTGTCGAATCCTGTACTTAGTCAGTGTAAGAACATGATTCGATAAGGATTTATTTAGCAAAACAGTTTGAAGTGTACTTTTTTTACATAGGAATTTTTGCTAGTGTTCGGACACTTTTGTTACCGACTGTACGTGTTAAATAACTAAAAAAAAAGTGTGTCCACAACCGGTTACATCAAAGTGCCCAAAACCGGGAATGGCAGCCGTTTTTATAATGGCAGAAAAAGCAATTTTTGTCCACATTTTGGGTGAAATTAGTCTTAGTAGTTAATAAGTTTTTAAAGTAGGTAAATAAAGGAAATTTTTTCACATGTTTACATTTTGTTCATTGAAGAAAACAGTCGCTTTGTGGGAGCGTTTTTGCCAGGAGGACGTAAAATAAATTCAGCTAACTTTTGCATATTTTTGTGAAGTGGTGGTAGTGTTATCATCAAGGCCAATTGTCTGCACTAGGGCTTTAGGCCTGAGTAGATGAGTCCTCCGTGGGAACTTTCTAAGAGATCCTAGCCCATATTTACGCTATTTTCGGAGAAAACCATGGAAAATTAAAGGATAAGCCAACGAGCGCGACTAGGTATCGAACCCAGCACCTCACGTACAACAGTTTTGAGGACAGAACCTCTCGGTCACTAGTGGGATTATTTTTATAGGAACTATTATTCACGCAAAATTGAGAACACACGTCAACCCACCGCGTATCAACCGGAGCAGAAACCTTCTTATAATTTCATGACAATTTCAATAGTGATTCCGTGTTCTGGATCAAAGAACCGTACAAATATTGGGAATATTTTTATTTCTTTGTGATTCGAAGAATCTGTATACACTGAGAAAAAATATATACCGCCTTCATCTAGAATAAATAAATGGCCATTTTCTAAATCCCTTAACTAGAAATATAGATTTCCGAGCTATGCGCATAAGGCACGCCAATAAACTGAATAGACAAAATGATCGAGACAGTCTATAGGTTTCTAGATGGTGAAGCAATATTCTGAATCTTTTGTATGACGAGAAATTCTCCCTTTATTATCTAGAATTGGTCATAAACCAAGATTATTGTTTCTGAATCCCGCCTCTTGTGTACGCATTTATTTGGAGATATTTTCAAATAGGTTTGATCTCGATAAACTCTCCAGAATTCTAATAGGGGTTTCTAGAACTCGCTTTCAAAGGGGACTAGAATTTATAAGGATGACATGGTACTATTTTTTTCTAGAGCGACAATTTAGATTTTAGATGTAAGTTACAGAATTTTTCCTCAGTGTAAACATAAACCATAAAATACACTAGTGGACAAAATTAAAACAACAACCTGGTTTCTCGTCCTCTTCTTTTGCACACAATTTTTAAACAAATAAACATGTGAACATAAAATTTGTATGGCCTGTTCGTTATCCTATTATTAACCGAATTTTATGTAACTTTAGCATGAGAATAATTTTTAAGCTAATAAATATTCATTTTTCTCTCAAAAGTAAGCTTTGGAAAAAATGAAAAATTTCAATAATTTTAGGAAAAAACACTTAATGAAAAGGGGTGTTAAGGATGCATTAAAGATAGGTAAAGACGGATATGCCTTGAAATATTAAACTAAATCTCGATTTTTCTTTCTGTATTAACTTTTCTTTTGCTTTTATAATGGACTTTTTAAAAAAATATATAATTACTAATTTGTAATCTGTACTTAGTACTAGAATAATAATGATGTCGATAAATAATTTTATGATGAACATCTTATCCAATTTTCCGGTTTGTTTGCATATTTTTTAAAAGATTATTTACATGCGAAAAAAAGAATAAAAAACAAGAAATAGAAAAGTGAATACAGGTAAAAAGATTTGGTTGTAATCTAAGATGTGGATTCGTGTGCATCTTCACCTATCTGTAAGGCATCCTTATGACTATTTTTCATTAAGTGTTCTTTCCAAAAATTATTGAAATTTTTCATTTTTTCCAAAGCTTATTTTTGACAGAAAAACGAATATTTACTAGCTTAAAAAATTATTCTTATGCTAAAGTTGCATAAACTTCGATTAATAATATGATAACGAACAGGTCATCCAAATTTTATGTTCATATGTTTATTTGTACTTAGGCAAGTTTATTAGAAAGTTGTCCGTTTGCGAAACGCTGAAAAAAGTTAGTGTTCACCGTTCGATACAGTCAACAGTCGATTGAGCTTCTCAGTTTTGCGAAATTTTATAAATTTAGGACTAAATCCTTTTCATTTGAAAAAGAAGACAGAAAACGAAAAACATAAAAAATGAGAACATTTAAGTCCTATAATACTTTTTTCGTTTAAGAGGGCAGAGCGTTGAAAAAAAAAAAAAAAAAAAAGACTGTCCTCTTAAAAAGAGGATGGCTGGTCACCTTACCTAAGATTAGCACGATTTTACGTTTTTAAATCGATATTTCTTTTTTTTTTTTTTTTTTCTTTTTTTTTCTTTTGGTAGTTCTGTACACTATAAGAATCCCATCTACATTTGGACCGAAATTTTACTCGCCACAGTAAAATTTCCACTCGCCAATGGTGAGCTGGCGAGCGGAAATTTCGCGCCCTGCCTTAGAGTATGCACGTTATAACGTTTATCACATGTAATACACTGATACTGGATTATTTAATTTTTAAAAGTTAAAAATTCCGATTTGAATGTTTTTTACTTTATCACAATACACAAAATTAAAAGAATGCTATGCGTAAAGTAATTGAAAATAGCATTAGTGTAAGACTCCCTTGGCGAAAGCTTAAATTTGGCGCCGAAGTAGCTTAGATTGGATATTTCACGCCAAGATTTTTACTTAAGCAACTTCGGTAGCCATAAAATCAATCGCCATGTTGGCGAGAAAATCTTAAAAGTCTTACGCTGAAGCTGTAATAATATTAGTTGCATGTTATTGTTTTTAAGATTACTCACTGTAAAGCAAGAGAAGAGAAATTCTAAAACAGCTGACATTGGTGAAACCATGTTTTCAGCAAACTTCACTAGTCCAAAGTCTTTCAGTTAGTGGCAAAACTGTTTGATGTTAATGTAAGTTATTTATAGCCTCTGAGGACTTATCTTAGGTCCTTAAAACAAGAAAGTCGACCTGTAAGATCTTAAGATGGTCGAATAAAATTATACGTGATAAAAATAACTCAAATATTTAAAAACGTTTAATAGCAAATATATGCCCAAACGCAATAGCTGAGATTTAATAAAAATCTGAAGAAAGTTGGTTTCAACAATACATGTAAAACAAACATGTGCCCAAACGCGACGGTAATGAATTTACCGCATGCGGTAAATTCATTACCGTCATGCGGTAATGAATTTACCGCATTCATTTGCGGTAATTCATTTACCGCAAATGAATTGCGGTAAATGAATTACCGCAATTCATTTTCACAGTAATAAGTAGATTTTCATTTTTGGTTTTTCACTTTGCCATTGTTATAAACATCTTTTTTAATTGTTAGTCAACAATATAAAAGTTCAAATTTCGTAAGAAAAAAAAATCTGGTATGCTGTAGTCATCACAAAACTTTCTTCTATATTTTACTGTAAAAACTCACTTGAGAAGCATAATTTATTAAAATTATTATTAAAACTTACATTTATTAAAATTGTTACTCTTTAAAAATTATTTTTCATGATGAATGTTAACAATTTTTTTTTCTCATAGATGTATAGCATTAAATGTCCAAAAAAGACAGTTTTATGCTCTGCAAAACGAAATTTTTAAAAATGCGCTTTTTGTCATAAGATATTTTGTATTTTTATTTATTTTTCTTTTGTTTTTATAAAAATGCAACAATACGATAACTTGGTTTTAAATTATCACAGATCAATGGTTTAACTATTCGTTTTGAAGATATTGATGTTTTCTTTAGAAAGTTACCATTAATGAAAAAAAAATTCCAGGGGGGAGGGGGTGTGATATTCTAAATTTCCCAACACTTCCACCCCTACTGGGGGAAGCGTTGCTCCTACGTGTCCTAAATACTTTTTTTAGTTCGGTATTACTATTAAAAATAATTCTTTGTAGTTTTATATTGCATCATTGGAAATAATTTTATTTGTGCACATTTATAAGACTTTTTGTCGCATACCACCATGTTAAAAATTTAGTTAAAATGGGATGGTAACATCTCCTGATGGGTGATTTTCACCAAAAGTTGATAGACAATAATGTATGCTAAGGTGCAACAACATATCAATTTGTATGAAAGTTTGTGTTTTTGTTTCTGAAATGCAGCTGTTAAACTTTTTTGCTACACACACAGGGACAGACAATTTTTAAAAAGACCGTGTTCTACAGCTCTGAAAACGTGTATAACCATAAAAAATTCAGAGTTGGATATTTTTACAAAACTAATAATTTTATTTTTTGAATATAATAGAAATGAATAACAATCCAGTATAATTTCTACGATGATTTAGAAAACAGACGAACGTGCAAATAAACTTTACTGACATAAATACAGGTTATATTTATGTCAGTAAAGTGTACATTTAATAATAACTAATAGTCAATTTTAGTAATCATCCATCCTTAAACTTTTTGAAAAGCAAAACAGACCTAAGTTCTTTTTAAAATTCATAAAAGCATTTCGTAATAATATATACACATATATATATATATATATATATGTGTGTGTGTGTGTGTATATATATATATACATATGGTTATGTGGCAGATGCGTACAAGACACTTCCGTACAAGCTGAAATTATAGTGACATTTGCGTACAAGTCCAGGTGTTTTAACTGTTACAGATGTGTTTTCGAAAAATCTAGTGCCACTTCCGTACACAATTTCTCACGGATACACGGAATGTATTTTTTCGAGAAATTTGCTTTGTAAAATACTTAAGCATGTTAAAAATCATATATTACAAAAAGTAAAAATATACATATATTTTCGGTTTGCAAAATATAAATATATTTTTGTCAGAGTATCAATAACGACCTTTAAACCATTGAAGTGACATATTTCTATTCAATCTTAAAACTTATTTATTGCTAAGGCCTTTAATATGCATCATAATAGTGATGGATGAAAAAGACAGCGGAAATTGAGCGAAACTATTTCTATCATGCAAAATAACAATCCTAAGACTATTACTATACACACCTTGACCTAGGTATTGAGAGGTCCGTGATATATCTATCGGTAGCTAGATTTAACGTTTAAAGTATGCACCTATCTTAACAAATAATAACAGGAGCTTGGCATTGGAATATTAAAACCCGAATAAACTACTATGTCAGAAGCGCCAAAAGAAAAATATTTGAGATGCATACAGCCATTTCGGTAGCCTTAAGCGTACTGTCTTCAGTGCAAAAAGAATTCTAAATCTGGAGAAGTGTTCGTATATATAGGAGAGGGACCGAATTTAGTTCAACCAATAGGATTACGGGAAAGGTGGGGTGTGTGGCCAATAGGAAATCAGAAATGCTAGCTGTGTAAGCAGTAGAAAATTTAAGAAAATGTGGACTGAATGTAAGATTTCCAACAATCAGACAAATAGGGAACAGCGAAATCCCAATTTACAAGGTTTTTAAAATTTTTATAAATATGAAAAGCTTCAAAGAAATCGAGTTCATGAATGGATTTAGGTCTGCAAATTATTTTCAGCTAAAATAATTTGCAGACCTAAATTCATTCATGAATTCGATTTCTTTGAACTATATTTTTATCAAACAAATTCCTATATATTATTGATTTCTTTTTAAACCATTTTATTAAGTCAACCCATTTTTTTTTTTTTTTTTTTTTTTTTTTTTAACTAAACCCGATCTCAATTCAAATTATACCAACAGAAAAGAAATATTAATAAACACCACTGCAACCTATATCCCAAGAAGAAAGTTAAGCAAAACAGACCTAGAATGAGCTCATCGAAATGCACTCGTTATCGGAATTTCTCCGATGTGACGTCACATTCCGATAGCCTTTCTTATTTCGCTAGAACGAACTCATCGAATTGCTTTCATTATCGGAATTGTCAGGCGGAATCGTTTTCTGAAATTTCGACTGGTCTTTTCCGAGTGAAATCGTCGTGAGATAAACAAATCACGGTTCCAATGGCGTCCATCTTGGCATTAGGTGTTATTCAAGAAAATGAAATATATTTAAATCTTAAAAAATAATTAAGTTAAATGAAAATTGTAATATATATATATTGGTAACTAAACTTCTTATTTAAAAAGTATGAAGAATAACATGTCTTAATATTTAAAGTTATTGAAAATTAATTAAATATTATAAAAAAAATATAAATACCCATATATATATATTTTTTTGTAATTAAAATTCTTATTAATCATGTCTAATATTAATAGCATATCTATTAAGAATAACAAGTATTAATATTTAAAGTTATTAAAGATTAATTGAGTTTAATGAAAACTGCAATTATATATATATATATAAACTAAAAATCTTATTTAAAGTATGTTTATGAATGATACAAGTCCCTGTACATAAAACATTAATAAAGCTTAAAGGAAATTATGATAAATATTTATTTTCCCTGGAACTAAAATTTTTCCTTTTACATTTTATTATAATTGAATTAAGTAAGTTTGAGACACAGCACGTCAATTCTACATTCACTAGCAAAACTTCATTTGTAGCTACATAATAGTATCTATCTCTCATATCTTAGAAAGGGAAAAGTAAGTGAATGTAATTTTTTAAATTTAATAATTGATTTTTACAATCTAAATTAGACATATTATGTAAATTCACTTACAAAATAAAAATTAATTTTAAGACGGTTTTACTTTTTCTTACTTTGACGAAAGATAATTTTTTACTATGCTTAAAGATTTAAAATTACACAGCATATTTTATTGTATATTGTAAATTCTAAAAGAAATTTTAGAAACAGTACATACAAACATGCAAATAAAAAAAAATAATAATAATAATAAAATACTATTAGGTTTGCTTTAACACATGTAAATACAATAAATCAATTATACTAATATATGTACACAAAAATTTTAATTAAGGAAATTTAAACGAAAATGTTAATATTTGTGCATATATGTAATAAAGAAACATTACCATAACTATAAAGTTAATACAGATTAGACAGAAAAAAATATATATATTACCTATATACATCCAAAGCTCTTACATCCATAGTAAATTCGTCGTTCACTAAATAACAAATGCTAGCAGCTAACACTTCAAGGCAAAAAATCATTTACATTTATTGCCTTAAAATGCTAGCAACTGGCAAAAGGTGAAGTTCGGTAGTAACACGGGTTTGATATTTAGAAAATACATACGGTATTTACAAAAAATAAATGGGGATAAATACTCTTTTCTTATTAAATAAAGCTAAAACGCACATTCACAACCACACAAGCAGAGGCAGCCATCTTTGTTTATCTAAAATATCCAAATGAAATCTCGCGGCGAGGGTGAAATTATCCTTGTCTGTGATTGGTCAACTTAATCCGATTTCGAAAACAGCCCTTTCTCTCTGGGAGAAGTTTCGACTCACCTTTACGAGGAGTTGGTGCTAGGGTATAAAACGCATATCGGGATGATTTTAGTGAAATCTGACGTTTCCGATAATGAAAATTTTCCGCGTCGAGTTCATTCCGATGGGTTCGTTCTAGCAGCCCACTGAACCCAATCCACAAGGGAAAATATTATCCGTTTGCATTTTTCTAGACTTGGCATTGTAATATACTAAAGTTCTCCCCACCAGCAGTCCCTTTTGAAAAAAAATTCTGGCTACGACACCGTTTCTTTTCTGTAATAAAGCGATAATGCAGATGCAAGTTTAAGATTCTGTTGCCATTGGTATTTAAAAACGCATCAGTTCACGTAAGACATTTTGAGTTTAAACTATTTCTGTTGTGCTTATACTATTTATATCTATAAATTAGAAATCAAAATACTTTGTCAAATTTTAAAAGAGTCCTTCACACGAAATGTTATGAATATCTATGTAAATATTTTAGTTACCATTCCCTTTCGTCGAAACGATACGATAGTGACATCATGGGAGAGCAAATTTCTTAGATTCATAGTGTAAACTAAATAAAGAAAACAGAGAAAAAGATCGTGGGATAATAATCTATATAAATATTTCTCTAACGTGGACAAGTTACGATTAAATTTTGTCGAAACGGCACCATAGTTCTGACATAGGAGAGTAAATTTCATAGATACCCAATGTAAAATAAATAATAAAAAAATATGATATGGACACCACATGAATTCCTAATGCAACCATGGTAATGTATATGTTTTTATAAAAACATTGATAGTTTTGTGTGAGATAACTTATTCGTAAATGCACAAGTAGTCAACAAATATTCCTTTTAGAAAAAAAAAAAAAAAAAAAAAAAAACCTGCTGCTCGAACCAAAAAAAGTCCTGCTAATATGATTATATATGCCGCCGGGACAAATATTCTAGTTTTTTTTTTTTCCTTTTTTTAGGGAACATTACTCAGTAATTTGTTACACGCAATTTCATTTGCAAATGCACAGCTGAGAAGTAGAAAGAAATCATTCAAGAATAGAGGGCCCAGTTTTGTTCTCTTCGGCATTGGCGAGAAACGATAAATTTTACCAAAATAATTAACTCAGTTAAAATTGAGAAAGGCTTTCCGGCTTTCTTGAAACAACATTTGCCGCAAAATTTTATCGCTCATCTCGCCATACCGCAAATTAGTAACCAGAATAGATTTTTAGTCTTGGCATCGAATTTGGCGAAAATTCGTAGTTTAGGGTTGTCAAATATTGGAAGCTGTAATTCCAGTAATAACAGAGGTCTTGAATATTGTGGAAATATTCACTGGTTTATTGCACAGAACTAAATTCTTCGAATGTTCATTGGATTGTTTAGGAAACGTTAAATTTTGTAGTATAATATATATATATATATATATATATATATATATATTCAACTGTTTACTGAATATTATATAAATAAAGTACCTGCTTATGTCTTTAAACATAACTTTCTACACGCAAAAGTGCCTTTAACTTTCATAACAATATCATTACTGGCACTATCATTAGCTTCTTTTGAAATCATTATGATGGTAGATCATACATAATGGCCATAACCTTTGTATATTTGGTCATTATGAATATAATTTTTCTAAATATCTCCAAAACGGAAAATCAAAGAAAGTCCAAAAGTGAAGGTGCACAACTAGATGTTATAACGAATCTATATATACCAATTAGCAACATTCTATGTCCAACGGTTTTTGAGTTATGCGATACACACACACACACACACACACACACACACACATATGATTAACTCGCAACATAACCATATACGTTTCCCCTCAAGCCTCTGTTGAACTCTGTGGATCGTGTACATGGACACCCAAAAAATGCCAATGCGTTGCATTTTCGGACAGATATTTTTATAAATCACATTTAAATAACTTTTACTGCAAAAATCATAAAGAAATCGACATTTATTGTTAATATGCTATGTTACGCTTGCATGCGTTAACACCGCGCGGCCTATAACTTGTATTCTTCGTAAAGAACGTTGAAGTGAAGCGAAGAGAGTTTGTGTTGTGACGTGTGTGTGTTCGGCGATCGCAGAATGTGGCTTCGAGAAATAAATAAAATATGAGTGATTCAAGTGTGTATTTGAGTTTTAAGTAAGTAATAAGTGCCTTTACATGCTAAAATAATGTTTTGTATTGAATATGAAATAGTTAGGTTTTAGATTTACAGGGCTAAATTAAATTATTCAGGTTCATGAATGTTGCATTTAGAATCTAAGGGCTGCAGTTACTTTTACGTTAAACATTTTTAACCTTTTCCAGTAATATTTAGGGCCGCGGTAGCCCAGTCGATGGAACGCCTGGCTCGTAATTGGAAGATTGCGGGTTCGATACTTGAGCCGGCCAAAGACTGCCGTGTACACTAATGGTGGCTAGTGCAAGTAAAATCTGTCGCGGCCGCATGTTCCCATCAAAAATTAAACCTCTGGGGGTCACCGAAGTGGAAGAACCATCCTTTCCGTGGAGGATCAAAATTTTGATGTCATGTCTCCAGACCTAGGGGTGAGTCCCAGATTATGGCCAACTGCCCATTGCGCAGCACTAGTGCGACGTAAAACCCATCCAAAAAAACTCCGATAATATTTAAAATTAATTATGAATTTAATTAGTCTACCAGTATGCATTTTAGTCCTCCTGGCTTTTCGTTATGTTTCGATGTTTTAGGCAAAGAATATTGAAAGTTATAGGACAGTGCAAGTACATACAGTTCAAAAATGTTTATAATCAATGCGTGCCGCATGATTTTTCGTTCATGATCGGAGATATTGTAGACATGCTCCGATTTTCAGTAATTCAGTAACTTCTATAGATTTCCTACTGCGACTCGGGAGCTAATAGCTCGGGAAAATTCTATACTCGATACGGTAATCTTACTAGAAAACATGCAATAGTAAACGTGTGATAGTAAGAATAAAATGTTTAAAAAATTATTTTGGAATTGAACATAGGATTTAATTATACTTTATTATGCATTTTTAAGTATGCAGATTATGTAGCAATAATATTTTTGAAAAACATAATAAAATATACCTTTTTCTTTCATTTTTTCTTTCTTTTTATAAATGAGTTTTTTAAAGTACTTCATCCTAGAAAATAAAGCAAAATTTTTGGTTTAAAATAGAAAGAAGCTACAAAAATAAAAACACATAAAAAAGTAATAAAATTTAAACAGTATTTTTGTTTATATAAGAATTTATATTTAATCTAATTTGCTTCATCTTATCATTAAAATGACTATGAATTCAAATATTAAAGAGATTGTTTAAATATACATATATATGTATGTATTTCTGAATATACTCATATAATTTTTACTTTCTTTTATATTCAATAGAAAAAAGAATTGGATTCGTTAAAATTTTCGACTTCTGGTTTTCGACGGATTTATACGTTTTGGGAGGTTTAGAACACAATTTCACCATTTAAAAAAAAATGTCTGTCTCTCTCTCTCTGTGTGTGTGTGTGTGTGTGTGTGTGTGTGACAAAAATTTTGTGGCAACTGTATCTCCAGAACTACTGCTCAGAATTGTATATAAATTTATATGTAGGTACACCTTGATCTAAATTAGCGTCTATCAACTTTTGGTGTTAGCTGCTCAACAGGTGGAGCTACTATACAGGCTACTATATAGCGGTTTCCGCAATTTAAAAGGAGGCCATATCTCAGCTTCTATTGCGTATAATCAAACAAAACTTGACACGAAAAAAAGTCATTATGAGATATTATGCTGATTCAATTTGAATGCTTATTGGCAACAGGTGGTGTTGCTACACAGCGATTTCCGCAATTTAAGGGAAGGCTATATCTCAAGAACGACTGTACAGAATTACACAGCAATTCATATGTAGATGCACCTTGTCATAAATTGTACCTATCACCTTTTGGTGTCAATTGGTCAACAGGTGGCGCTGCTACACAACAATGTCTTCAATTTAAAGAAAGGTTCTATCTCAGGTTTTATTGCGTATAGTCAAACAAAACTTGATTCATGAGATGGTCCTTATGAGACATTATGCTGGTTCATATAGGATGCTTATAAGTCAATAGATGGCGCTGCTATACTGGAAATTTCCTCGATAACGGGAAGGCTACATCTCAACTTGTATGGTATGGTACATAACTGCACGAAACTTGATATATCAGATAGACATTATAAAAAGGCATTTTTTAAGATGATATTTATAGACAGTAAAACTGTCTTTCTTTGGATATTAAGTGTTAGTTTTCTCTAAGATGAAAATCGTTTATTTTCATCATGCTAGATAATTTTAATAAATAATTTGCCCTGAGTGAATTTGTATAGGAAAATATAGCAGAAAGTCTTGTGGCCATAACATACTATTTTTAAATTTGTTTTTTGGAAGATAAAGCAGATCTGCGATGAGATTTTCTACTTCAATGGGGTGGGTTTTTTTTTTAGTGTACTTCCGCATGCTGATTAAGGAAGATGGAATTTTAGACTGCATTTAGTTTCACCAATATGTGAAAACCCTCATTGTCAAGCGATAAGGGCAAATGGGATGGTGTCAGGAAAAACCCTCTTAAAAATCGCATTGTAGTATAATTTCTAATGGATATTCCAAGAGTACAATGAACAGGGCCCTACTTAGCCTAACTGGGGCCTGGGGCAAAAACGTCTTTGGGGGCCCCCCTCTGCTTCACTACTTTAGTAATGAAGAACCGAACATAATGGAGGTATTTAAATTTTTTCTCTCATTATAGATATATAACAAGAAAATTGACTAGAACCTAAAATAGCTATAAAGTCCCCCCCCCCCAATGGTCAGATGAAATATCGTTCTATCCATTTTATTTCTGATTGTCAACTTTGTCATCTTGCTGCGAAAAATTCATATCCTTGCTGAGAATTGGGCGGAATTCAGCTAAATTTTCACAATTACGATGACTCAATTAAGCCGGATTTTACACTGACAAATTTTACACTGTACTGATATTATGTTTAAAAAAATTTCATTAAAGAAGGAAACATAAAATAAACTTTCTATTCAATTTGGAGGCCCCCTCTAATGTTGGGGCCCGGGGCAACTGCCCCGTATGCCTCTGCCTTAATTAGGCTCTGACAATGAATCCATTCACACGGCAAATCGCACTCTGAAATAATTCCAAAATAATAATTCCATAGCCAACAGTTTCTCCTGGTTTAAATCCGCTGAAAAACGTTTGCAGCCTACTTATTAAACAATGTTATGCAAATAAAAAAGCAATTTGCAACAGTTTAAGAATTAAAATGTTCTGTGATCTCCCACTGGAAGAAAAAACAGATTAAAATGCATTAAAAGCTTACTTTGCTTCATGCCTGTACACGTTTTAACATTAATTAAAAGTGTGGTGCATACTCTGGTCAGAGATGTGAGCAGGGAAAAAATCCCGAGTTTAAACCAGGGAATAAACCCGGTTTTTTGAGAAGGGAATTTTCAAAGTTTCCAAAACAAGGGAATTTTGAATGTTTTCAAAAGTTACGAATTTAGCAGGTTTTTTTTTTTTCCCCCTGAGATTAGAGATGTTTTAAGCCATCCATACCACGTTCCACATTTAACTTATTTTTATACTCTTTCAATTTTCAAAAAGTGTTTTAAATGTTTACAAAATTAAAAAGTATTAGTTTCAAATTTCATTAATTAACATTTTTATTTTCTGTTATTGCCGTATATTTACATCTTCGTTCTGATTGTATACACACTGAGTTCAATATAACACTTTTTATTTATCACAACCGGAGCCCATCGTGTTTTAGTTGTACATCTATGAATGTAAATCTTTAATAGTTTATTTCAAAAATGTTTCAAAATAATCTGCGTTCACTAAAATGATCAATAATATTACACTGCAAAATAATATTTCAATTAAAATTGCAAGAATATTAATATGCAATAAATAAATAAATAACAGCCAAATTGCCAATTCTTAGCTATTGAATATTTTATGTATTGATTTATGCATTTAAAAATCATTGTTTGAATTTTTAATAACCGAAGAACTGATGTTGGATTTTGTTTCTCGAGGTCTTTAAGTTATTATGACAAAATTTCATCAATTTATGTGAAATTTGTTCTAACAATTTTGTCTAATTATTTTGTCTCCCATCAAAGTTTCCAAAGTTTCCAAATTCCTGGTTTAAACCCGAAAATTACCATGTACATTCCCCTGAATAAAAATTCCCGGGTGTTTTTCATCTCTAATTCTGGTTACTAATCCATATTTCTGGTCCTTGTTTAGATCATCATGCAACAACTCAAAGTAGAAATATTCAGCTCCGATTATACAAAGAGAAATTTTTAAAATTTTGTTATATAAAATAAAAATATTTGTTCTTTTTCTAACAATGATAAGCATTAAGTTTATTTTACAGCAACGTTTTCCTTTTTATGCTTGAAAAACTTAGTGTTTATATCATTTTGAAATGCAGTGTAAGGAATTAAAAAATTGAGACAAATTATTATAAAAATGAATCATTTAACTATAGCGAACAGTGAAGAGGGAAAAATTAGCTACTCTGTAGTATATATCGTGCAATACTAGTCAAGAAAATAATAAGAATGCCAGAAAAAAATTTTCACTACGAAATTTATTTACAAAATAAATTTTGTAATTTTTATTTTAAAGTAAAAGATAACAATATCAAATTGTAAAATAAATAACAAAATGAGGAAAAAAAAATTCCATATTTAATAAAAATAGATAGATTTAAAATATAATAAACATACTATATTTTTTGATAGACAACATGGAAATAGCCTTTCCTTAATAGGTCTTTTACGTTTAGGAATCTGAAAGAAAGAAAGAAAAACATAAATACTTAATAGCAAAAAGTACAATTATAAATTTCTTCTTTACTGCATAAATAGAAATGTCTCATTTTCTCCATTAAATAAAATTAAAGTTTTTCGAGATATATCACTTTATGTAAGTTATTTATTCATAATAGCAGTTTAATTTAAAGATATACAGATATACAATCTAACTATTAAAAGTACTTTATCTAAAAAATAGTTAAAAAGAATTTTTTCTCATCATTCGGGAAAATATTTTATTGATATTATGTCTAAACTACTATAGAATGTTTATTTCCTCAGCTAACTCTTCTGTTCAGCATATTTTTAATTTAATTTGAGAACACAAAAGGTAGAACTCATTTAATTGTTTTCAAGAAATTTTAAAACAAAGTAGTTTATGTGTAGGTATTTATGCTGCTTATTTCAGAGCCTTAAAAGCTACAGTTACAATGACTTCTGTCATTTGTCATTTATTTGACAGCTTTGAGACCTATAGTTAAAATGACTTTTGTCTCGATTGATCACTGAGGGAAAAAATATACTGCCTTCATCTAAAATGAATAAGTGGTCATTTTCTAAATCCTTTAACTAGAAATATAGATTTCCGAGGTATGTGCATAAGGCACGCCAATAAACTGAATAGACGAAATGATCGAGAATTTCTAGTCTACACATTTCTAGATGGTAAAACAATATTCTGAATATTCTGAATATTCTGAATCTTTTGTATTGCGAGAAATTCTTGCTTGATTTTCCAGAAATTGGTAATAAACCAAGATTATAGTTGCTGAAATCCGCCTCTTGTAGTCTCATTTATTTGCAGAGATTTTTAAATAACTTTGCCCTCGAGAATATAGGCAAACGCTCTAGAATTCTAATATGGGTTTCTAGAAATCGCTTTCAAAGGGGACTAGAATTTATAAGGATGACATGGAACTATATTTTTAGAGCCACAATTTAGATTCTAGATGTCAGTTACAGAATTTTTTTCTCAGTGATCCATATTACAGAAATACACAGAAACAAGTGCACAATATTTTGCAGACATAAGACATCAGAAACATTCACATTCACGCCGGGATTTGAACGCGGGACCTGAAGATCTAGAAAGCAGCGCCCCACTGACTGAACCATCAGGCAGGCCCCGTGGCAGAAACACGGCGACACGGCGACAATGTCGCAGAAACAGAAATGCTCTTGCAGAAAGGTTTTACTTAAGTCAAATAAATTTTGACATTGTGTCAAAAAAAAAAAAAGAGGGGGAGAGAGAGCGAGAGAGAGAAAGAAAGAAACTCAAAGAATGGTTTATAAACTGTTCTGCAGAACAACTTTTCGTTTCTGCAGATACGATCGCCTCAATCCTGAATAAGGAAAGGAGATAAAGCGGATGTAACTCACTTGGGCTAGCTTTGATTAGTTTGCTAAGGCATACACTAGCGATTCGTGATGCGGTGATATGATTCAGTGTATCGACACTTTTCTCAGGTAACCTCTTCACATCGGAACTTCATTTTCGTGTCTCGAAACTTTGTTTTCGCGCCGCGCCTGCCGCTCGTGTTGTGCGTACTTATTGTATTGCAAAAGGATGTTTTTTCGAAAGAATGTGGCTTTGCGACCATTTTCCGAATTTCATATTTCATGCATTTTCAGATTCATGCATAACAAAATAGCTGCATCCAGTGATTTTTTTTATTTTATTATTATTATTTTTTTTTAAATAAGTGCGTGATTGCTGCCGATTTTCATACATTTTCTGATTTACGCACGACAAATTAGTTTTATCTAGTGAATTTCTTTAATGTATGCGAATCGTGCATACGTGCGTAGTAGTAAATACACGTAATTTTTTAAAAGCTGCATTAATTTTAATGTTTGGTTCAAACTATGCAATATATTTCACAAACATATACAGAAATAAGACTATGGGGAAATTTGTAACGTCTGTAGTTATACGCAAAATAAAAAGTGAAGCTGAATGCTTACCTTGCTTCAAAAAATAGAAAATTAAGAAATTAATCTTAAAAATACTTTGATTTTTAGCATTTTAAATGTAGTGAAGGTCTTAGCATTAAATATTAATGAGTATCTTAAGTTATAAAACTGGTAACTTTTCCAATTTTTTTCTTTACTAATCATTAATTATTTTAATTGTGATTAAAATTCCTTGCTTTAAATTTTGTTGTTTAAGCATATGAAGTCGTTAAAAAAAATTATTAATTTATTTTACAAAAATACACTTATCATTAGTTTCTATAGCATGTTCATTTCATTTTTTAAACATTTGAATTTTAAAAAAAATGTTTAATTTTTAACTGAAATATTGCAAATTAAATAGTTATTTTGAATAAAAATCAATCCAAAGGTTTTGTTGAATATACATTTTTTTTTTTTTTTTTTTTTTTGCAAAAGGAATTTTATCCAATAGTAGTTGTTTTGAATAAATACTAATTAAACAGCAAATATTTTTATTTATTTATTTTTATTTACTTATTCGTATAGATATTAATATCAAATATTATTTTTAATTGATTTCTATTTATTTCATTCATGTGTAATCATTATTTTCTATTATAAATTTTATCCATGAAATTTGTTACATTTCCCATTTTAACATTTCCTTAAAAATTAAATATTTCACTTGCCTCAATTTTTATGAAAATATTTTGACTATGCTTCGTCTATAATTGTGTTACTTGGATCTTGTATTCTGTTTCACTTTATGTATTTAAATGATGGTATAATTATACATCCTGAATTCTTTAATGTCAAATCCTATTTTTTAGATTTCAAATACACATCTTTATGCTTTTTGTATAGTATAATATAAAAAATGAATCTTGTGTATTAGAATGTTACCTTGTATCTTTCTAATAGTCTCAAAAACTATAAATGTTGTAAATTATTTATATTTCATTATGATATTCAGTATTCTATATTAATTTTTACTTTTCATTTTGAGCTCTGTATAAGATTTTATGTTGTTTGGTTTGCACCTTATGAAATAAGTGCATTTGCGTATTTAAATATATATATTTAATATAAAAAAGTAATGACACTTTAAAAGTATTTGTAACATTTGTTTAATTTAGACATTTCATGATTTAAATGCCTTAAAAAATTTGTAGATTATACTTCATGTGTTACTGCATTTTATAGTTTGAATTCATTGAATATTTTATAAACAATATTGTATATTAATGTGAACAAAAAATCTGAAGCAATTAAGATCAATAGATTTATTTTAATCTTTCAAAAAAAAAAAAAAAAAAAAAAAAGGGGTGTTTTCTTGCAATAGTGCAGATATATGCATCTGTGCCTAGTTAAAATATAAATACATTGGTTATACTTAATATTATTTGCTACTTAAAAATAATGTATTTTGAATTCGTAAATGTTAACTTCACAAACTATTCCTGCAGAAAGATTTTGGTGTTGATGAAGCTTGTCGCAGAAAGCATAATAAATTTCTGCCACAGGGCAGGCAGGCAATGTCTTGTCTCAAACGACAAATATTTCATCAATTGAGAGTAACAAAGTGCAAAATCTTGTATACACAGGACACCACAAAAATCCATCCCCCCCCCCCCCAGGACTCAAACCTGGGACCTTGGGATCCAGAAAATAGCTCTTCACTGACCGGGTTATTTCTGCATTATATGGCTGCGGTACTTTGTACTTTTTAAACAAGCATTGTGAGACTCATTTATATTCTAAGCACATCAGTTATGTAAAATTTCACAAAATTATTGCATAAAAATGATCAGTTTCTCTGGTCATAATTTTCTACAAAAAACAGGCATGTTCAACATTTTTTAATTTATCCCAGTATAATTGTATAGGAAATTTTTAAAAAGAATTCGTGAGTATTTTACGTCGAACTATTGGTATTGGCATTTGACGATGTCCTATTACCCATTTTTAAGAATGGTCGGAAGACATGCTGTGACGATTTTGATCCTACACGGAGGGGATAGCTAACTCGCTTCGGGAAACCCCAGAAGTATAACATGAATGTGAACGTAAAAGAAATTGTGGCCGTAACCGACAGTTTTTACATGCCCATCTACCTTTAATATAAGGTATAGCTAGGAGACATTGCGCACATAGAGGATCGGCAGGAAGGAGTACAATGAACGCTCTGAAACTTCAGGTAGTTCTACAACATCGATAGCGCAGTTCCCACTTAAATGTACATGTTCATTGTTTGAACAGTCTAAGATTAAACGGGGTTATTTTGTGGCGTTTTCAAAAATGTTTGCTTAAATTTTCAAAATCTTTTCTAGAATTTTTATAGAAAGGTAGTATTGCAAAATATTTTGAATTTAAAAGATTTCCCATAAACTCGTTTATAAATTTTACTTGTGGCAGGTGGTTGCATGAAAGTTGCATCATTTATAACAATGAGTGCGACGATTATAGACAACGACAGATTAGGCCAACAGACAAGAAACCATTCAAACTGAAAAGGTTGGTTGGTTGGTTGGTTCGGTTTTACGTCGCACTAGTGCTGCGCAGATGGGCAATTGGCGGCGGTCTGGGACTCACCCCTACAGGTGGTCCGGAGACATGCCATCGCAATTTTGATCCTCCACGAAAGGGATGGCTCTTCCGTTTCGGTGACCCCCAGAGGATAATTTTTGATGGGAACATGGAGGACATTGCGGCCACGACAGATTTTACGTGCACCAGCCACCATTAGTGTGCACGACGGTCTTTGGCCGGCTCGAGTACCGAACCCGCAATCTTCCAATTACGAGGCCGGCGCTCTTACAAAAGTAGAAGAAAAAAGTGCTACGGAATAAGAACCAACTTGGATAATTCGTACCAATCTAGGAAAACATACTAAGTATGAACTAAGACAGAGCAAGTACACGTGAAAGCAGCGGAAAAAGAATCGTCCGAGCTCAGGCAAAGTCCAGAAAATGCTAAAGCATTAAGCAGCATAAAACGTAAAAGAAGCTGACGAGCTAATGACCTGTTACAGATTGGCTCGCCTTTTGTACCCGCGAGTGGGATGTGCGTGCAGGAAGGATGGAATACATCTGCATATCACTAAGAATCCATATGCAGATAATCACGAATTTGCTTACGTTCCATTTACTCACCATCGTTTCGTTTGCTGAATTTCGACGAACGCCGTTTTCAGTGATGTATTTCGAACAAAAGGCTAAATTTCTCCTGAAATAGAAAACCGATATGTTTTATTGTGGGCTCATTCTAAAGCTTGTGGAGTGGAGAGGTTTTCGGTAAATTTGATCGATTGTAGCTTGAACGGTGTTTACCAGAATTGCCGGTTAAAGAATTTGGTGACAACTCGATTTTAATCTTCGCCAATGCTCTAGCGCTTGTAGCTCACCGTCAAATTAAGGTATCCTGATGTAAATGGTGTCAGCCGTTAGGATGTTTTCTGCTCTTTCCAAATATGTGCTTATTTTGCGTGTAAGTCTTTCAGAAAACTCACAAATTTGGGTTTTTTCAGACGGGATGGAAAAAATACATTTTTCTTCTATCTACCATAACTCGGAAACGGTTAGAGATAGGACATGGTTTCTACGGTGTTTTATGCTCCCCATGGGCTGTTCTATCACATCCTTTCGTTTGGCAGATTATGTCAAACTCACCCTGTATATCTGAATATATCTGAAATTATCTACTTGTGAATCTGTATATAAAAGAGTACTTTCACTCACTCCTTCACTGACTGACACACTCACTGACACATCAAGGTACAGTAAAATACACTGGAGCCACTGACCGAAACTAGGTCATAACTAGAGCATAACTAGAGCATATAGTATAAACATCCGGTAAGAAGCGATTTTCCGAAATTCGCCCCCAAGGACGGGGGTGGGCTTACCAAAACGTGATTTCACAAAAACCTTCGTATGTCGAAGTAAAAAACAGATATCTGTAAAATTTTTGCTGTACAATATTTCTAACACAAATGCATAAAAATATATGTCTGGAATTTTTGAAATTCCACTTAGGGTCTTTGCTTACCTTTAGTTCTTTGCTTACATTTAGAGTTTTTGTTCATATTTTTAATCTTTTTCTATATTTAGGATTTTGTTTACATTTATAGTCTTTGTTTACATTTGTTGTCTTTGCTTACATATAGAGTTTGTTTATGATTAGAGTCATTGTTTACAATTGTAGTCTTTGTTTAATCAGAGAATACGTTTACATTTTAAGTCATTGTTTACGTTTAGTCTTTGTTTGCATTTAGGGTCTTTGTTCACGTTTGTAATCTTTGTTTACATTTAAAGTCTGTTTACATAGGTAGTTGTTTACATTTAGCGTCTATTTATATTTAGAATCTTTGTTTGCATTTGTAGTCTTTGCTTATATTAAGTTTTTGTTTTTATTTAAAATCTTTGTTTACATTTAGAGTGTTTAGATATGTAGTGTTTGTTTACATTTTGAGTCTTTGTTTAAAGTTGAAGTCTTTGTTTATGTTTAGATTCTTTGTTTACATTTGTTGTCATTGCTTACATTGTAGACTTTGTTTACATTTACGGTCTTTGTTTACTTTTATAATCTTTGTTTACATTTAGAATCTTTATTTACAATTGTACTCTTTGTTTACATTTAGAGTCTTTGTTTACGTTTGTAGTCTTTGTTTACATTTAGAGTCTATGTTTATGTTTGTAGTCTTTGTTTACATTTGTAGTCTTTCTTTACATATAGAGTTTTTATTGCATGTATATTCCTTGTTTACATTTAGAGTCTTTCTTTATATTTTTAATCTTTTTTTACATTTAGAGTCTCTTTTCTTTGTAATCTGTTTACATTTAGAGTCTTTGTTTACCATTAAAGTCTTTGTTTATATTTAGAGTTTGTTTACATTTAGAGTGAGTGTTTACATTTATAGTCTTTGTTTACATGTGTTGTCCTTGTTTAAATGTGTAGTCTGTTTACATTTGCAGTGTTTGTTTAAATTTGTACACTTTGTTTACATTTAGGGATTGTAAACATTTGCAGTCTTTATATACATTTAGTTTCTTTGTTTAAATTTGTAGTCTTCGTTTATATTTAGAGCCTTTGTTTACATTTGTATTCTTTCATTACATTTAGAGTTTCTGTTTACATATAGAGTCTATGTTTACATTAGAGTCTTTGTATAGATTTGTACTCTTTGTTTACATTTGTAGCCTTTGTTTACATTTAGTATCTTTGTTTACATTTCTAGTCTTTGTTTACATTTAATGTCTTGTTTACACTTGTAGTTTTGTTTACATTTAGATTCGTTGCTTAATGCAGAGTTTATTTACATTTAAAGTCTTCGTTTACGTTTGTAGCATTTATTTAGATTTTTGTTTACATTTCATATTTATGCTTACGTTTATAAACTTTGTTTTCTTTTAGATCATTGTTTATATTTATAGTCTTTTTTTACATTTAGGATTTTTTACATTTCTTTATATTTGTGGTCGTTTACATTTTGAGATTTTTTATTTTTAAGGTTTTGCTTACATTCAGAGTCATTGTTTACATTTGTAGTCTTTGTTTACATTTGTTGCCCTTGTTTACATTTTGAGTTTTTGTTTACATTTGTAGTCTTTGTTTACATTTACAGTCTTCGTCTACATTTGTAGTCTTTGATTATCTTTAGTCTGCTTACATTTACAGTCTCCGTTTACATTTGTAGTCTTTGTTCAAATTTAGAGTCTCTGTTTATAATTGTAGCCTTTGTTTACATTTAGATTGTTTACATTTGAAGTCTTTGTTTACATTTAGAGTTGTTTTACATTTAGAGTCTTTGTTTACATTTAGATTGTTTACATTTTATGCTTTGTTTACATTTAGAGTTTGTAAATTTAGAGTATGTTTTCGTTTTGTTGTCGTTGTTTCATTTAGAGTCTTGGTTTACATTTGTAGTGTTTGTTGACATTTAGAGTCTTTGTTTATATTTCGAGTCTGCTTTCGTTTGAAGGCTCTGTTTGCATTTAGAGTTTGTTTACATTTAGAGTGCTTTTTTACATCTGTAGTCTTTGTTTAATATTTTGTTTTCGTTTGAATCTTTGTTTGCATATGTAGTCTTTAGAGTTAGAATCTGTTTGCATTTTAAGTTTTTGTTTACATTTAGACATTGTTTACATTTTGAGTCTTTGTTTAGATTTGTACTCTCTGTTTACATTTGTAGCCTTTGTTTACATTTAGTATCTTTGTTTACATTTGTATTCTTTGTTTACATTTAGAGTCTGTTTAATGCAGATTTTATAGACATTTAAGTCTTCCGTTATGTTTGTAGCATTTGTTTAGTAGATAGTTTTTCTTTGTCTACATTTTATATTCATGTTTATGTTTATAGAGTTTGTTTTCTTTTAGATCATTGTTTATTATTATAGTCTTTCTTTACATTTAGGATCTTTGTTTATATATGTGGTCGTTTATATTTTGACATTTTGTTTACATTCAAAGCTTTGTGTACATTTATAGTCTTTGTTTACATTTTGTTGTCTTTGTTTGCAGATAGAGTTTGTTCATGTTTAGTGTTTTTGTTTACATTTGTAATTTTTGTTTACACTTTAAAATCTGTTTACATTTTAAGCGTTTGTTTATATTTAGTGTTTGTTTACATTTAGAGTCTCTATTTACATTTGTAGTCTTTGACATTTGGAGACTTAGTTTACATTTCGAGTCTTTGTTTACATCTTTAGTTTTTGTTTGCATTTAGAGTCTGTTTGCATTTTTAGCTTTGTTTACATTTATACTTTGTTTAAATTTAGAATATGTTTACATTTAGAGTTTAATTTACATTTGTAGACTTTGTTTAGATATAGAGTCTTTGTTTACATTTGTAGTCTGATTACATTTGTAGTTTTTGTTTACATTAAGAGTCTTTTTTTATATTTAGAGTCTTTGTTTATGTTTGAAGTCATTGTTTACATTTAGATTTTGTTTACATTTAGAGTGTTTGTTTACATCTGGAGATTTAGTTTACATTTGCAGTCTTTGTTTACATCGGTAGTGTTTGTTTACATTTAGTGTCTTTGTTTTCATTTGTATTGTTTGTTTACATTAGTAGTCTTTGTTTACATTCAAAGACTTTCTTTATATTTATAATCATTGTTTACATTTGTAATCTTTATTTACATTTAGAGTCTCTTTTCATTTGTATTATGTTTACATTTAGAGGCTTTGTTTACATTTGGAGTCTATTTTCTTTGCAGTGTTTGTTTATATTTGGAGTCTTTCAGTGGCGGCTGGTGAATGACGTATTGGGTGGGCTACAGGCTAGTGACTAAAAACAGTCCATTAGCATGTATAGATTTGTCTTATAATTGGCTATTGAAGTGTCAACATATTTACGTTGATTCTCGAAATAAACGAATCAGCCAATAAGACGAATAAAGATCCCATTGTATGTACTTATTTTAGACGCTTCGATGCAGCACCCCCAAAACGTCATTCACGAGCCGCCACTGGAGTCTTTGTTTACATATGGAGTCTTTTGACATTCGCAGTGTTTGTTTACATATGTAGTCTTTGTTTACATTTAGAGCCTTTATTTATATTTGTATTCTTTGTTTACATTTAGGTTATGTTTGGATTTCTACTTTTTGTTAATATTTGTAGTCTTTTTTACATTTGTTGTCTTTGTTTACATATACAGTTTGATCATATTTAGCGTTTTTGTTTACATTCGTAGTTTTTATTTACACTTAGAATCTGTTTACATTTTAAACGTTTGTTTTCATTTAGTGTTTGTCAGAAAGACGACATAACAAAATCCAATTTCAATAAAAAGTTTCTTAAAAGCTTCTAAAAATATTAATTAATGTATTTTTTACTTAAAACTTTTTATTTTGAGCTTTTTTAATATCAAAAGTATTTTGCGCTTTCTAATATCTAAAAAGAAAGAAAAACTTCTTTTAAAAACTCTTCTTGAAATACTGTGTAGTGAACAAAAAATTTTCTTTTATCAATTGACACATTTTTTACTAATTATCTGTAAAAATGAACCAGTTGGACCTTCGAGGATCGAACTCTCGACCTTCACGTTATTAACATGACGCTCTAACCAACTAAGCCAAGAAGCGACAAATTGAGCAACTTGTATTTAATTTAAAATGGAGGCGCTTTGTTTATTAGCGTGAGACAAAGACACGATGACAAAGTCAATTTCATATAAAAAGCTTCTAAAAATGTTGTCGAAATAAAATAATTACTTTTTCAGTCATCTGTAGTTTTTTTCTGTTTTATGCGCCCTCAAGGAAATTTCCGTAATCATTTATATTTTTTAATTCTATATTCTTATTCCACTGACGTTATACAAATATAACACTCCATTTTTACTAAGATAAGACTAATTTTTATAATTTTATTGCCGAAACGTCAGTGGAGGCCCTCTGTTGAGACTCAAAACGGTTTTCGGCTGTGTCTGTCTGTCTGTCTGTCTGTCGCACGATAGCGGCCGCAAAAATAGCGCTATTGACTTGAAATTTGGTACACTTGTTTATGAGCCCCATGAAATCAGCTGTATACTTTTTGGTATCTATTCCATTTGTAGTTCGTATACAGGGACACGCCAAAATTTTTCTTATCATTACGGCCTATGGGAGGAATTTGTATGTATCGCGATAGCGGCCGCAAAAAAAGCGCTATTGACTTGAAATTTGGTACACATGCTCATGAGCCCCATGAAACCAGCTGTATAGTTTTTGGTATGTATTACATTTGTAGTTCGTATACAGGGACACGCGAAATTTTTTCTTATCATTACGGCCTATGGGAGGAACTGGAATGTATCGCGATAGCGGCAGCAAAAATAGCGCTATTAACTTGAAATTTGGTACACATGTTCATGAACCCCATGAAATCAACTGTATAATTTTTGGTATGTATTCCATTTGTAGTACGTATACAGAGACACGCCAAAGTTTTTCTTATCATTACGGCCTAAGGGAGGAATATGTATGTATCGCGATAGCGACCACAAAAATCACGCTATTGACTTGCAATTCGGTACACATATTCATGAGCCCAACGGAATTAGCTGTATAGGTTTAGGTGTGTATTCTATTTGTATTTCGTGTATAGGGACACGCCAAAGTTTTTCTATCATTACGGCCTATGGGAAGAATCTGTATGTACCACGATAGCCACCGCAAAAATTAAGCTTTTTACCGAAACGTCAGTGGAGGCCCTCTGTTCAGACTCAAAAGGATTTTGTGTTCCGTCTGTCTGTCTGTCTGTCTGTCGTGCGATAGCGGTCGCAAATAAGACGCTATTGACTTGAAATTTGGTACACATGTTCATGATCTCCACGAAATTAGCTGTATAGTTTTGGGTGTGCATTCCATTTGTAGTTCATGTACAGGGACACGCCAATTTTTTTTTTTTTTTTTATCATTACGGCCTATGGGAAGAATTTGTATGTATCGCAATAGCGGCCACAAAATTCCTTCGATTGACTTGCAAATTGGCGCACACGTTCCAGCTTTGCATATAAGTAGGTGTATAATTTTTATTGCTATATTGTTTATAAACTGTGTATAGGGACACGCCAAAATTCTTAACATTACGGCGTAAGGGGTAAATATCTTTTAAACGCATTTTAATATCATTACTTTGTAATGAAGAAAATGAAACTAGCGTACGTGAGTAAGATGCTTAAACTCATGTTGTTTGATAAAAATATGTGTTCTTAAGCTTTCTAATTAATGTACAGGACCTTACAAAAGTGTTCTGACAATGTCACTTAGTCATCCAAACGATGTTAAATTTGGAACAATTATTAATTTTAAACGCAAAATAAGCTGAATAGTTTTAACTGGTGTATAGAATGTTTATGGTTTGTTTACAGAGACACAAGAAAGAATTTCGTAACATTAGAGCCTATGGACAAACTTTTATTTAAGCGCGCTCTTTAATGCGTTTATGCTGAATTGAACATAATAAAATTAACATACATTATAAAGATGCTTAAAATTATGTTTACTCTTAAAAAAGGTTATGTATAGACTAAATAATTTATGGGACCACACAAGATAATTCCGAGTATGTACTGTAATCATCCAAATGATGTCAAATTAGTTTGAAAAATTAATGAGGAATAATTAATTAAGTTTATTCTTATTATTGGCGTTTATAATGACTGTGGCTATTTTCCGGGATACATAAAAGAATTTCGTACTATTATGGTCTATTGTCGATATTTCCTAAAAGTTTATTTTAACATGGTTACACCCCATCAAATATAATGAAATTTTATTAGAATTTTAAAAGCATGTTTACCTGTTGATAATTGTGGGCTTAGAATTGGAAATTAGTTTAAAGGTTACGAAAAATATTTCTGATATGCTATGCAATTTTTTTGTATGAAAATTGGTAGTTAGGAAATTTGCTTTTTATGAATTTCAGGGAAATAATACAAAACCATTGTTTATTAAGAATACATATTGTTGCGTGCTTGACGGGGGGGGGGGTCCGTAAGTTGTCTAGGAATTAAAGGCGAAACTTGCAAAAATTCAGTGATGTATTCACAGAAAGTTCCAGAAAAAGTTCCAGAAAGGTCTATAAACCAAGTATCAGCTTCAATTCAACAAGTAAACATAGCTTAAACAACAGCCGTTAACAGCAAAGCAACATTACAAACTGTTTATCAATAACACACAAAGCAAGTCTCATTCAAAGAGGCTCAAAGCAAAGCAAACATTTGACGAAACTGACACAGATCTGAGATTGGCTGCCTTGGCTAAAAAAAATGCTCCTTTTATACTATTCTATCGAACACAGACTGTTCTGGAAAATTCTCGTATCTCATAATGAGATTAGAGCTTCCATATTTGGTTGTCACCCTACTAAGTATTTTCTCGCCAAGGTCGCCAAAAAAATCGCCAAGGAGGGAAACATTCGCCAAATTTGGCGCCAAATCCATATCTTACCTTATTGGAGTTTTTTAAGTGTTTTTAAGGGAAATTAGGCTATTTTAACGCTAAAACGACTAGAAATACATAAAGTTAGCATTTTATTAACTTTACTAAACCTCTTTGAAAGAATTTATACAAAAATAAATGCAATTATTTACAATTGCGTAACACTTCATAAGATATACAAATAGAGATACAGCGGGGGGTTGAGGGGAGCGGCAGCCCCCCTCAGGAATGTATCTGATTACGGTAACAAGTCGATCGAATCAATATATACGTTTATATAATAAGAAATAAATAAAAATGACCTATTGAATGATGTCTGATATAAATAGGACGTTGAGGCTCCTGATCTGCAGATCCACTAGTTTTAAATTATTGTGATATATGATCAAAACAATGAACGTTACTGTTTTTATTCAGAAAAAAAAAATCATTATTTCTAGTTTTGGCGGTTAATGGGTTAAAACTGAAATTAATTTTAAATGCGTGTTATTTTCTTATTTATGAGATGAATGTATTAGTATTTATTATGTTTTTGATAAATTAATGGAAGAATATTAATGAATCTCAGATTAATTTTGAGTATAGAATAATTGTTTTATAGTTTTTTTTTTTTTTTAATATTTTGTTTTGTTCCGTAGAAATTGAAACTGATAATTATTAATAATAATACACAAAATTGTTATTATTTTACTAATTAAAATATTTAGTCAATGAGTAATAATAAGTTAATGAGTAATAATAAGTTAAAAATAAACTAAACTTAAAAAAAAAAAAAAAAAAAAAAAAAAAAAATGTTTTTAATTGCAAGTATAATGGAGGTTTTACCTGAATACCATAAGAAAACTTAAACTTCTATAAACCTAAATACATGTAAAATTTCAAATGATTTTTTAAAAAAACCTAAAAGAAACTTAGATGACGTTTCTTTTCGGAAGATATTTTTTTAATCAAACTTCAATAAAAGCTTTTAAATGCCTGGAAATCTATATTAAACTATAAAAAGGGCTTTAGAAAACATTAACCCTTTCTTTACCGTAGCTGGAATTTCAGTATGTGCTTAAAATACCAAAACGCCCGGAAATATTTTGTCCACTTCTTTGCATGTCAAATGTCACCGCAAAAGGGATCACTTTTCTATGGGAGGGGTAGAATCAAGTGACACATCAGCAGTTTCCCTGACAACTTTGAAAGGGGAAATTAAACACTTTTCTAGAAGCAAATGTTAATCTGTTTGTTCATTGAATATGGTATCTCGGTTCTTATTGTTAAACAGATAGTTTTCTCTGCAGATTGAAAAATAGAGATAATACTATCTAAAGAATTTACAAGTTTTACTTGGAATAATCTTTACTATGCAAATGCATTGAACTTGAAAAGAATGAATTAGAGCTTGAGATATGAAAGCATTGAAGGGCTTTAAAACTCGGATTTTAATCACTTTCAAAAAAGTAAAAAAAAATGAAAAATGAATGAAATATATGTATTGTATATATATAGAGAGAGACAGAGATTGTACAATGCAGGTTAAATTCTAAATGTACTTTTTCTTTTAAATTCTGAATGAAAGAATAAATAAATAAATAAAAAGTTACATGAAAAATGTACTCACGAATTTTGATGGAAAATATTTTAAAGGAAATAAAAAAAATTATCTTTTTTAATGTAAACAATTTTAACTTAGCAATATCGGAATGAAATAAAAATGTTAACCGTAATAATAATAAATAAAATAAATATTTTAAATAGAAAACAATACATTCTTTTTTTTTCTTTAAGAAATGTATTATATTAGATACCAAATGTTTTGTTTATCATGTATTATATTTTTGAGTCTCTTCATAATTTTTATGTAAAGGAAATAAACGAATAAAAAATCAGAAATAAAGAAGAGGGAAAAAAAACTTTAAAGCTAATATAAATATTTCTTGTGAATTAATATGAAATTGTAAAATATTGGTTCAGTTGCCATTTTAAATATTAAGACCTAAATTTTTATTCCTAATTTCATTATTGGGACGGAGGACTATAAGTTTCAATCTGGAGTTTTTTTAGACCAGTTTTTTGTAACACCAAAATAAATTAGAAATATCAGTCCAATCGTTAAAAATTCGGTACCGAATAAAAGGAGCGATTTCTCTGAATCCAGAGGAACAAACAGTTTTTCGAGGCGACAATCAATTTTTTTAGATAAACTAAAGTATGAAATTTAGGTGGAACACTTCCTTTAAATTCATTTCTGTCATTTTAAAAAGTACGTGGCTCGGTCCAAATTCAGTACCAAACGAAAGGGGCAATTTTTCTGAATCTGAGGGGTACAAAAAGTTTTTCGACGCAACAATTATTTATATTTATTTTTTTATTTTATTTTATTTTTTAATTAACTAAAGTATGAAATGCAGGTGGCAACACTTCGTTTTAATTCACTTCTGCCATTTTAAAAAGTACGCGGCTCGGTACAAATTCAGTACCAAACGGAAGGGGCGATTTTTCTGAATCTGAGGGGTGCAAAAAATTTTTCGACGCAACAATTATTTATATTTATTTATTTTATTTTATTTTTTAACTAACTAAAGTATGAAATTTAGGTGACAACACTTCATTTTAATTCATTTCAGTCATTTTAAAAGTACGTGTCCCAGATTTACGGTCAAAAAATGAGATAAAAAATAATATTAAAAAATAAGAACAAAAATTAAATTTTTACAGATTGAAATTAATATTTTTCCGTGCTAAACTAAATTCATCCTTTGACAGAATTCTTAATTTATTTTATTTTTTAATTAATTAATTTTATTTTCTCTCCCCGTAACATTTAAAAAGTTTTGGGAATACACTGTAAGCAATCACTAATATGATTAATCTCTGCTCAAAAATTCCTTCTGTAAATTTTAATTTACCATTTATTTATAACCTCTCTATTTTATCATTATTATTATTATTTATTATCATTATTATTATTATTATTTAGAGTTTTGTTTTACATTTGTAGACTTTGTTTAGATATAGAGTCTTTGTTTACATTTGTAGTCTGATTGCATTTGTAGTTTTTGTTTACATTAACAGTCTTTGTTTATATTTAGAGTCTTTGTTTATGTTTGAAGTCATTGTTTACGTTTAGACTTTATTTACATTTAGAATGTTTGTTTACATTTTTAGTCTTTGTTTACATCTGGAGACTTTGTTTACATTTGTAGTCGATTTACATTTGCAGTGTTTACATTTGCAGTCTATGCTTACACTTAGAGTCTTTGTTTATGTTTATAGTCTGTTTTTATTGTAGCCTTTGTTTACACTTTGTTTTCGTTTACACTTAGAATCTCCGTTTGCTTTTGTAGCCTTTGTTCAAATTTAGTGTATGTTTATATTTGTAGTCCTTGTTTACATTTAAAATCTTTGTTTACATTGGTAGTCTTTGTTTACATTTAGATTCTTTGTTTACATTTAGAGAGATTGTTTACATTTGTAGTCTGTGATTACATTTGTAGACTTTGTTTACCTTTAGAGACTGTTTGTATTTAGAGATTTTGTTTACATTTGTAATCTTTTTTTTACATTTAGAGCCTCTCTTTTCATTTGTAGTCTGTTTACATTTATAGGCTTTCTTTACATTTAGAGTCTTTGTTGATGTTTGAAGTCTTTCTTTAATTTAGATTGTTTGATTACATTTGTACTCTTTGTTTACATCTGTAGGTTTTTTTTAAATTTGAAGTCTGTTTACATTTGCAGTGTTTTTTTTACATTTGCAGTGTTTGTTTACATTTGTAATCGTTGTTTACATTAGGAGTCTTTTTACATTTGTAGTGTTTGTTTACATTTGTACTCCTTGTTTACATTTAGAGTCTTTGTTGACAATTATAGTCTGTTTACATTTAGAGTCTTTGTTGACATTTATAGTCTTTGTTTACATTTGTTGTCTTTAATTGCATATAGAGTTTCTTCATGTTTAGTGTTTTTGTTTATATTTGTAGTTTTTGTTTACACATACAATCTGTTTACATTTTAAGCGTTTGTTTATATGTAGTGTTTGTTTACATTTACAGTCTTTGTTTACATTTGTATTCTTTGTTTACGTTTGGAGACTTCGTTTACATTTAAAGTCCTTCTTTACATCTGTAGTTTTTGGTTGCATTTGGAGGCTGTTTGCATTTTTAGCTTTGTTTACATTTAGTCTGTTTAAATTTAGAGTATGTTTACATTTAGAGTTTTGTTTTACATTTGTAGACTTTGTTTAGATATAGAGTCTTTGTTTACATTTGTAGTCTGATTACATTTGTAGTTTTTGTTTACATTAAGAGTCTTTGTTCATATTTAGTGTCTTTGTTTATGTTTGAAGTCATTGTTTACATTTAGACTTTGTTCACATTTAGAGCATTTGTTTACATTTGTAGTCTTTGTTTACATCTGGAGACTTTGTTTACATTTGTAGTCTTTGTTGAAATTTAGAGTCTGTTTATATTTGTAGTCTTTGTTTACATTTAGAGCATATGCTTACCCAACAAACACACGAGAGTCGGGCCTATTACGGAAGCCGTACAGCATGCCGAGAAGTGATTATGGCCCATATATCACCTTCAGTATCGGTTCCATAAAGTTTTTGTCCTCTCTGCCGCAACGTCGCCAAATGGCATTCGCCCATATTTGGATCAGTATCGGCGAAATATATCTTATCGACGTAACGATACTCTATGTGTTTAAAACATTTAGTAAGGTGATTTAGCCCACAAGCGTGTTTGCGTTCACAAAACATTCATCGGTTTGCCTACACTGTTACAATTTCGGACCGAGTTCATTTTCACGAAAAGATCGGCATGCCGTAATTGGCGATTCTGGGCCGCACAGCTTCCGACAATTCTGTGTTTGTTGGGTACATTTGTAGTCTTTGTTTACACTTAGAGACTTTGTTGATGTTCGTAGTCTTTGTTTACATTTGTAGTTTTTGTTTACATTGGTAGTGTTTGTTTACATTCAGAGACTGTTTGCATTTGTATTGTTTGTTTACATTTAGAGTCTTTGTTTACATTTGTAGTCTTTGTTTACATTTAGAGACTTTCTTTATATTTAGAATCATTGTTTACATTTGGAGTCTATTTTCATTTGCAGTGTTTGTTTACATTTGTAGTGTTTGTTTACATTTGGAGTGTTTTTATATTTGCAGTGTAGTCTTTGTTTGCATTTAGAGTGTTTATTGTATTGTTACATTTAGGTTACATTACCTTTATTGTTTACATTTAGGTTATTTTTGGATTTGTACTTTTTGTTATATTTGTTGTTTTATTTTACATTTTTTTCTTTGTTTACATATAAAGTTTGTTCATGTCTAGAGTTTTTGTTTACATTTGTAAGTTTTTTTTACACTTAGAATCTGTTTTCATTTAATGTTTGTTTACATTTAGAGTCTTCGTTTACATTTGTAGTCTTTGTTTACATTTAGAGTGTTCGTTTACATTTAGTGTCTTTGTTTACATCTGTAGTTATTGATTCCATTCAGAGTCTGTTTGCATTTTTAGCTTTGTTTACATTTAGTCTTTGTTTAAATATAGAGTATGTTTACATTTAGAGTTTTGTTTTACATTTGTAGACTTTGTTTAGATATAGAGTCTTTGGTTACATTTGTTGTCTGATTACATTTGTAGTTTTTGTTTACATTAAGAGTCTTTGTTTATATTTATAATCTTTGTTTATGTTTGAAGTCATTGTTTACGTTTAGACTTTATTTACATTTAGAATGTTTGTTTACATGTTTAGTCTTTGTTTACATCTGGAGACTTTGTTTACATTTGTAGTCGATTTACATTTGCAGTGTTTACATTTGCAGTTTATGTTTACACTTAGAGTCTTCGTTTATGTTTGTGGTCTGTATTTATTGTAGCCCTTGTTTACATTTTGTTTTCGTTTACACTTAGAATCTCCGTTTGCTTTTGTAGACTTTGTTTAAATTTAGTGTCTGTTTATATTCGTAGTGATTGTTTACATTTAAAATCTTTGTTTACATTGGTAGTCTTTGTTTACATTTAGATTCTTTGTTCACAATTAGAGACATTGTTTACATTTGTAGTCTGTGATTACATTTGTAGACTTTCTATACCTTTAGAGACTGTTTGTATTTAGAGATTTTGTTTACATTTGTAATCTTTTTTTCACATTTAGAGTCTTTCTTTTCATTTGTAGCCTGTTTACATTTATAGGCTTTCTTTACATTTGTACGTTTGGAGACTTCGTTTACATTTAAAGTCTTTGTTTACATCTGTAGTTTATGTTTGCATTTAGAGTCTATTTGCATTTGGAGGCTGTTTGCATGTTTAGCTTTGTTTACATGTTGTCTGTTTAAATTTAGAGTATGTTTACAGTTAGAGTTTTGTTTTACATTTGTAGACTTTGTTTAGATATAGAGTCTTTGTTTACATTTGTAGTATGATAATATTTGTAGCGTTTGTTTACATTAAGAGTCTTTGTTTATATTTAGAGTCTTTGTTTATGTTTGAAGTCATTGTTTACATTTAGACTTTGTTCACTTTTAGAGCGTTTGTTTATATTTGTAGTCTTTGTTTACATTTGGAGACTTTGTTTACATTTGTAGTCTTTGTTCAAATTTAGAGTCTGTTTATATTTGTAGTCTTTGTTTACATTTAGAGCATATGCTTACATTTGTAATCTTTGTTTACACTTAGAGACTTTGTTAACGTTCGTAGTATTTGTTTACATTTGTTGTTTTTTTTTACATTTGTAGTGTTTCTTTACATTTAGAGACTGTTTGCATTTGTATTGTTTGTTTACATTTAGAGTCTTTGTTTACATTTAGAGACTTTCTTTATATTTAGAATCATTGTTTACATTTGTAATCTTTATTTACATTTAGAGTCTCTTTTCATTTGTATTATGTTTACATTTAGCGTCTTTGTTTACATTTGGAGTCTATTTTCATTTGCAGTGTTTGTTTACATTTGTAGCCTTTGTTTATATTTGTAGTGTTTTTACATTTGCAGTGTAGTCTTTGTTTGCATTTACAGCCTTTATTGTATTATTTGTTTACATTATATGTCATTTTTGGATTTGTACTTTTTGTTATATTTGTAGTTTTATTTTACATTTTTTGTCTTTGTTTACATATAGAGTTTGTTCATGTCTAGAGTTTTTGTTTACATTTGTAATTTTTGTTTACACTTAGAATCTGTTTTCATTTAGTGTTTGTTTACATTTAGTCTTTGTTTACATTTGTAGTCTTTGTTTACGTTTAGAGTCTTCGTTTACATTTAGTGACTTTATTTACATCTGTAGTTATTGTTTCCATTTAGAGTCTGTTTGCATTTTTAGCTTTGTTTACATTTAGTCTTTGTTTAAATTTAGAGTATGTTTACTTTTAGAGTTTTGTTTTACATTTGTAGACTTTGTTTAGATATAGAGTCTTTGGATACATTTGTTGTCTGATTAAATTTGTAGTTTTTGTTTACATTAAGAGTCTTTGTTTATATTTAGAGTCTTTGTTTATGTTTGAAGTCATTGTATACGTTTAGACTTTATTTACATTTAAAATGTTTGTTTACAGTTTTATTCTTTGTTTACATCTGGAGACTTTGTTTACATTTGCAGTCTATTTACATTTCTAGTGTTAACATTTCCAGTCTATGTTTACACTTATAGTCTGTTTATGCTTGTAGTCTCTTTTTATTGTAGCCTTTGTTTACATTTTGTTTTCGTTTACACTTAGAATCTCAGTTTGCTTTTGTAGCATTTGTTAAAATTTAGTGTCTGTTTATATTTTTAGTCCTTGTTTACATTTAGAATCTTTGTTTACATTGGTAGTCTTTGTTTACATTTACATTCTTTATTTACATTTGTAGTCTGCGATTACATTTGTAGTCTTTGTTTACCTTTAGAGACTGTTTGTATTTAGAGATTTTGTTTACATTTGTAATCTTCTTTTTTACATTTAGAGTCTCTCTTTTCATTTGTAGTCTGTTTACATTTACACACTTTCTTTACATTTAGAGTCTTTGTTGATGTTTGAAGTCTTTCTTTACATTTTGATTGTCTGATTACATTTGTACTCTTTGTTTAAATCTGTAGTCTTTTTTAAATTTGTAGTCTGTTTACATTTGCAGTGATTTTTACATTTGCAGTGATTTTTACATTTGCAGTGTTTGTTTACATTTGTAATCGTTGTTTACATTTGGAGTCTTTTTACATTTGCAGTGTTCGTTTACGGTTGTAGTCACTGTTCACATTTAGAGTCTTTGTTTTTATTGTAGTCTTTGTTTACATTTTGCCATTGTTTACATTTAGAATGTCCGTTTACATTTGTAGTCTTTGTTCAGATTTATAGTCTGTTTTATATTTGTAGTCTTTGTTTACATTTAGAGCCTATGCTTACATTTGTCGTCTTTGTTTACATTTACAGATTTTGTTAATGTTTGTAGTCTTTGTTTACATTTGTCGTCTTTGTTTACATCGGTAGTGTTTGTTTACATTTAAAGACTTCGTTTACATTTAGAGACTTTCTTTATATTTAGAATCATTATTTGCATTTAGAAGTCTTTTTTCATTTGTATTATGTTTCCATTTAGAGTCTTTGTTTACATTTATCGTCTTTGTTTAAATCGGTAGTGTTTGTTTACATCTAGAGACTTTCTTTATATTTAGAATGATTATTTGCATTTAGAGTCTTTTTTCATTTGTATTATGTTCACATTTAGAGTCTTTGTTTACAGTTGGAGTATTTGTTTACATTTGGAGTCTTTTTTCATTTTCAGTGTTTGTTTACATATGTAGTCTTTGTTTACGTTTAGAGCCTTTATTTATATTTGCATTCTTTGTTTACATTTCGTTTATGTTTTGATTTGTAATTTTTGTTAATATTTGTAGTCTTTGTTTACATACAGAGTTTGTTCATGTTTAGAGTTTTTGTTTACTTTTGTAGTTTTTGTTTACACTTTGAATCTGTTTGCATTTTTAGCTTTGTTTACATTTAGTCTTTGTTTAAATTTAGAGTATGTTTACATTTAGAGTTTTGTTTTACATTTGTAGACTTTGTTTACATATAGAGTCTTTGTTTACATTTGTAGTCTGATTGCATTTGTAGTTTTTGTTTACATTAAGAGCCTTTGTTTACATTTAGAGTCATTGATTACGTTTAGACTTTATTTACATTTAGAATGTTTGTTTACATTTTTAGTCTTTGTTTACATCTGGAGAATTTGTTTACATTTGTAGTCGATTTACATTTGCATTGTTTACATTTGCAGTCTAGGTTTACACGTAGAGTCTTTGTTTATGTTTATAGTCTGTTTTTATTGTAGCCTTTGTTTACATTTTGTTTTCGTTTACACTTAGAATCTCCGTTTGCTTTTGTAGCCTTTGTTCAAATTTAGTGTCTGTTTATATTTGTAGTCCTTGTTTACATTTAAAATATTTGTTTACATTGGTAGTCTTTGTTTACATTTAGATTCTTTGTTTACATTTGCAGTCTGTGATTACATTTGTAGACTTTGTTTACCTTTAGAGACTGTTTGTATTTAGAGATTTTGGTTTTCATTTGTAATCTTTTTTTTACATTTAGAGTCTCTCTTTTCATTTGTAGTCTGTTTACATTTATAGGCTTTCTTTACATTTAGAGTCTTTGTTGATGTTTGAAGTCTTTCTTTAATTTAGATTGTTTGATTACATTTGTACTCTTTGTTTACATCTGTAGGTTTTTTTTAAATTTGAAGTCTGTTTACATTTGCAGTGTTTTTTTTACATTTGCAGTGTTTGTTTACATTTGTAATCGTTGTTTACATTAGGAGTCTTTTTACATTTGCAGTGTTTGTTTACATTTGTACTCCTTGTTTACATTTAGAGTCTTTGTTGACAATTAAAGTCTGTTTACATTTAGAGTCTTTGTTGACATTTATAGTCTTTGTTTACATTTTTTGTCTTTAATTGCATATAGAGTTTCTTCATGTTTAGTGTTTTTGTTTACATTTGTAGTTTTTGTTTACACATACAATCTGTTTACATTTTAAGCGTTTGTTTATATGTAGTGTTTGTTTACATTTACAGTCTTTGTTTACATTTGTATTCTTTGTTTACGTTTGGAGACTTCGTTTACATTTAAAGTCCTTCTTTACATCTGTAGTTTTTGGTTGCATTTGGAGGCTGTTTGCATTTTTAGCTTTATTTACATTTAGTCTGTTTAAATTTAGAGTATGTTTACATTTAGAGTTTTGTTTTGCATTTGTAGACTTTGTTTAGATAAAGAGTCTTTGTTTACATTTGTAGTCTGATTACATTTGTAGTTTTTGTTTACATTAAGAGTCTTTGTTCATATTTAGAGTCTTTGTTTATGTTTGAAGTCATTGTTTACATTTAGACTTTGTTCACATTTAGAGCATTTGTTTACATTTGTAGTCTTTGTTTACATCTGGAGACTTTCTTTACATTTGTAGTCTTTGTTGAAATTAAGAGTCTGTTTATATTTGTAGTCTTTGTTTACATTTAGAGCATATGCTTACCCAACAAACACACGAGAGTCGGGCCTATTACGGAAGCCGTACGGCATGCCGAGAAGTGATTATGGCCCATATATCACCTTCAGTATCGGTTCCATAAAGTTTTTGTCCTCTCTGTAGAGATGTAAAAAACCCGGGAATTTTGCTTCAGGGGAATAAACATGGGAATTTTCGGGTTTAAACCGGGAATTTTGGGAACTTTGATGGGAAGAAACTAATACTCAGTGTTTAGATTTAATTTCACTTCTTTTAAGTGTACAAACAACTTGTTTCAATATCATTTTTATTCTATTTGCTTAAATAAAAGTAATATAAGAAATTATGTGATTTTTTTACAAAAAATTGTAAAAAATTAAACATTTACGTTATTGACGATAATAAATGGAGGAGTTTCGTCTGTTAAATAACTTTAGAACATTTTTCTTTCTTTTAATGAATACCATTTACAGAATATGTTATAAAAAATAATACAATGAAATTAAATTATGGTTAGAATACTTTAAAATTATTAAATTTTATTATAATTCATCGAACAAAATTTCACAATAGTTCATGAAATTTCGTTATAATCGGTTAAAGAGCATGGGCAACAAAATCGAACATGAGTCCTTCGGTTATTAAGAATTAGAGCAATAATTTTTTAATGCTTAAAATCAATAAATAAAATATTCAATAGCTAATAATTAATAATTTGGCTGTTATTTCTTTCATCATTTATTTTTTGCATATTGTCGAAATTTTAATTGAAATAATATTTTCCATTGTAATATTATTGATTGTTTTAGTGAATGCAGAATATGTTGAAGCATTTTTGTTTTATTTTTGAAATAAAATGTTAAAGATATACAACTGAAACATGATAAACTCCGATTGCGATTAGAAAAAAAAAAAAAAGTGTTATATTGAACTCAGTGTGTATACAGTCAGAATTAAGATATAAATATACTGCAATAACAGAAAATAAGTCTGTTAATTAATGAAATTTGAAACTTGTACTTTTTTAATTTATAGACATTAAAAGCACTATTTAAAAATTGAAAGATCATAAAAAAACGTCTAAATGTGAGGTAACATTTTGAAATGCCTTAAAACATATTTAATCTCAGAATAAAAAAAAAAAAAAAAAAAAAAAAAAAAGGGCTAAATTGGTAACTTTTGAAAACTTTCAAAATTCCCTTGCTTTGGAAACTTTCAAAATTCCCTTCCCAAAAAACCTGGTTTATTCCCTGGTTTAAACCCGGGTTTTTTCCCCGCTTACATCTCTAACTCTCTGCCGCAACGTCGCAAAATGGCATTGGCCCATATTTGGATCAGTATCGGCGAAATATATCTTATCGACGTAACGATACTCTATGTGTTTAAAACATTTAGTAAGGTGTTTTAGCCCACAAGCGTGTTTGCGTTTACAAAACATTCATCGGTTTGCCTACACTGTTACAATTTCGGACCGAGTTCATTTTAACGAAAAGATCGGCATGCCGTAATTGCCGATTCTGGGCCGCACAGCTTCCGACAATTCTGTGTTTGTTGGGTACATTTGTAATCTTTGTTTACACTTAGAGACTTTGTTGATGTTCGTAGTCTTTGTTTACATTTGTAGTTTTTGTTTACATTGGTAGTGTTTGTTTACATTCAGAGACTGTTTGCATTTGTATTGTTTGTTTACATTTAGAGTCTTTGTTTACATTTGTAGTCTTTGTTTACATTCAGAGACTTTCTTTATATTTAGAATCATTGTTTACATTTGTAATCTTTATTTACATTTAGAGTATCTTTTCATTTGTATTATGTTTACATTTAGAGTCTTTGTTTACATTTGGAGTCTATTTTCATTTGCAGTGTTTGTTAACATTTGTAGTGTTTGTTTACATTTGGAGTGTTTTTACATTTGCAGTGTAGTCTTTGTTTGCATTTAGAGTGTTTATTGTATTGTTACATTTAGGTTACATTACCTTTATTAATTACGTTTAGGTTATTTTTGGATTTGTACTTTTTGTTATATTTGTTGTTTTATTTTACATTTTTTTCTTTGTTTACATATAAAGTTTGTTCATGTCTAGAGTTTTTGTTTACATTTGTAAGTTTTGTTTACACTTAGAATCTGTTTTCATTTAGTGTTTGTTTACATTTAGAGTCTTCGTTTACATGATAGTCTTTGTTTACATTTAGAGTGTTCGTTTACATTTAGTGTCTTTGTTTACATCTGTAGTTATTGTTTCCATTCAGAGTCTGTTTGCATTTTTAGCTTTGTTTACATTTAGTCTTTGTTTAAATATAGAGTATGTTTACATTTAGAGTTTTGTTTTACATTTGTAGAGTTTGTTTAGATATAGAGTCTTTGGTTACATTTGTTGTCTGATTACATTTGTAGTTTTTGTTTACATTAAGAGTCTTTGTTTATATTTATAATCTTTGTTTATGTTTGAAGTCATTGTTTACGTTTAGACTTTATTTAAATTTAGAATGTTTGTTTACATGTTTAGTCTTTGTTTACATCTGGAGACTTTGTTTACATTTGTAGTCGATTTACATTTGCAGTGTTTACATTTGCAGTTTATGTTTACACTTAGAGTCTTCGTTTATGTTTGTGGTCTGTTTTTATTGTAGCCCTTGTTTACATTTTGTTTTCGTTTACACTTATAATCTCCGTTTGCTTTTGTAGACTTTGTTTAAATTTAGTGTCTGTTTATATTCGTAGTCCTTGTTTACATTTAAAATCTTTGTTTACATTGGTAGTCTTTGTTTACATTTAGATTCTTTGTTTACAATTAGAGACATTGTTTACATCTGTAGTCTGTGATTACATTTGTAGACTTTCTATACCTTTAGAGACTGTTTGTATTTAGAGATTTTGTTTACATTTGTAATCTTTTTTTCACATTTAGAGTCTCTCTTTTCATTTGTAGTCTGTTTACATTTATAGGCTTTCTTTACATTTAGAGTCTTTGTTGATGTTTGAAGTCTTTCTTTACATTTAGATTGTTTGATTACATTTGTACTCTTTGTTTACATCAGTAGTCTTTTTTAAATTTGTAGTCTGTTTACATTTGCAGTGTTTGTTTACATTTGTAATCGTTGTTTACATTAGCAGTCTTTTTACATTTGCAGTGTTTGTTTACATTTGTACTCTTTGTTTACATTTAGAGTCTTTGTTGACATTTATAGTCTTTGTTTATATTTTGAGTCTTTCTTGACATTTATAGTCTTTGTGTACATTTGTATTCTTTAATTGCATATAAAGTTTGGTCATGTTTAGTGTTTTTGTTTACATTTGTAGTTTTTGTTTACACATACAATCTATTTACATTTTAAGCTTCTTTTAAATGTAGTGTTAGTTTACATTTACAGACTTTGTTTACATTTGTATTCTTTCTTTACGTTTGGAGACTTCGTTTACATTTAAAGTCTTTGTTTACATCTGTAGTTTATGTTTGCATTTAGAGTCTATTTGCATTTGGAGGCTGTTTGCATTTTTAGCTTTGTTTAAATGTTGTCTGTTTAAATTTAGAGTATGTTTACAGTTAGAGTTTTGTTTTACATTTGTAGACTTTGTTTAGATATAGAGTCTTTGTTTACATTTGTAGTATGATAACATTTGTAGTGTTTGTTTACATTAAGAGTCTTTGTTTATATTTAGAGTCTTTGTTTATGTTTGAAGTCATTGTTTACATTTAGACTTTGTTCACATTTAGAGCGTTTGTTTATATTTGTAGTCTTTGTTTACATCTGGAGACTTTGTTTACATTTGTAGTCTTTGTTCAAATTTAGAGTCTGTTTATATTTGTAGTCTTTGTTTACATATAGAGCATATGCTTACATTTGTAATCTTTGTTTACATTTAGAGAATTTGTTAACGTTCGTAGTATTTGTTTACATTTGTTGTTTTTGTTTACATTTGTAGTGTTTGTTTACATTTAGAGACTGTTTGCATTTGTATTGTTTGTTTACATTTAGAGTCTTTGTTTACATTTAGAGACTTTCTTTATATTTAGAATCATTGTTTACATTTGTAATCTTTATTTACATTTAGAGTCTCTTTTCATTTGTATTATGTTTACATTTAGCGTCTTTGTTTACATTTGGAGTCTATTTTCATTTGCAGTGTTTGTTTACATTTGTAGCCTTTGTTTACATTTGTAGTGTTTTTACATTTGCAGTGTAGTCTTTGTTTGCATTTACAGCCTTTATTGTATTATTTGTTTACATTATATGTCATTTTTGGATTTGTACTTTTTGTTATATTTGTACTTTTATTTTACATTTTTTGTCTTTCTTTACATATAGAGTTTGTTCATGTCTAGATTTTTTGTTTACATTTGTAATTTTTGTTTACATTTGTAATTTTTGTTTACACTTAGAATCTGTTTTCATTTAGTGTTTGTTTACATTTAGTCTTTGTTTACATTTGTAGTCTTTGTTTACGTTTAGAGACTTTGTTTACATCTGTAGTTATTGTTTCCATTTAGAGTCTGTTTGCATTTTTAGCTTTGTTTACATTTAGTCTTTGTTTAAATTTAGAGTATGTTTACTTTTAGAGTTTTGTTTTACATTTGTAGACTTTGTTTAGATATAGAGTCTTTGGTTACATTTGTTGTCTGATTAAATTTGTAGTTTTTGTTTACATTAAGAGTCTGTTTATATTTAGAGTCTTTGTTTATGTTTGAAGTCATTGTATACGTTTAGACTTTGTTTACATTTAAAATGTTTGTTTACAGTTTTAGTCTTTGTTTACATCTGGAGACTTTGTTTACATTTGCAGTCTATTTACATTTCTAGTGTTAACATTTCCAGTCTATGTTTACACTTATAGTCTGTTTATGCTTGTAGTCTCTTTTTATTGTAGCCTTTGTTTACATTTTGTTTTCGTTTACACTTAGAATCTCAGTTTGCTTTTGTAGCATTTGTTAAAATTTAGTGTCTGTTTATATTTTTAGTCCTTGTTTACATTTAGAATCTTTGTTTTCATTGGTAGTCTTTGTTTACATTTACATTCTTTATTTACATTTGTAGTCTGCGATTACATTTGTAGTCTTTGTTTACCTTTAGAGACAGTTTGTATTTAGAGATTTCGTTTACATTTGTAATCTTTTTTTTTACATTTAGAGTCTCTCTTTTCATTTGTAGTCTGTTTACATTTACACACTTTCTTTACATTTAGAGTCTTTGTTGATGTTTGAAGTCTTTCTTTACATTTAGATTGTTTGATTACATTTGTACTCTTTGTTTACATCTGTAGTCTTTTTTAAATTTGTAGTCAGTTTACATTTGCAGTGATTTTTACATTTGCAGTGTTTGTTTACATTTGTAATCGTTGTTTACATTTGGAGTCTTTTTACATTTGCAGTGTTCGTTTACGTTTGTAGTCACTGTTCACATTTAGAGTCTTTGTTTTTATTGTCGTCTTTGTTTACATTTTGCCTTTGTTTACATTTAGAATGTCCGTTTGCATTTGTAGTCTTTGTTCTGATTTATAGTCTGTTTTGTATTTGTAGTCTTTGTTTACATTTAGAGCCTATGCTTACATTTGTCGTCTTTGTTTACATTTACAGATTTTGTTAATGTTTGTAGTCTTTGTTTACGTTTGTCGTCTTTGTTTACATCGGTAGTGTTTGTTTACATTTAAAGACTTCGTTTACATTTAGAGACTTTCTTTATATTTAGAATCATTATTTGCATTTAGAAGTCTTTTTTCATTTGTATTATGTTTACATTTAGAGTCTTTGTTTACATTTGTCGTCTTTGTTTTAATCGGTAGTGTTTGTTTACATTTAAAGTCTTTGTTTACATCTAGAGACATTCTTTATATTTAGAATGATTATTTGCATTTAGAGTCTTTTTTCATTTGTATTATGTTCACATTTAGAGTCTTTGTTTACATTTGGAGTCTTTTTTCATTTTCAGTGTTTGTTTACATATGTAGTCTTTGTTTACGTTTAGAGCCTTTATTTATATTTGCATTCTTTGTTTACATTTCGTTTATGTTTTGATTTGTACTTTTTGTTAATATTTGTAGTCTTTGTTTACATACAGAGTTTGTTCATGTTTAGAGTTTTTGTTTACTTTTGTAGTTTTTGTTTACACTTTGAATCTGTTTGCATTTTTAGCTTTGTTTACATTTAGTCTTTGTTTAAATTTAGAGTATGTTTACATTTAGAGTTTTGTTTTACATTTGTAGACTTTGTTTAGATATAGAGTCTTTGTTTACATTTGTAGTCTGATTGCATTTGTAGTTTTTGTTTACATTAAGAGCCTTTGTTTAAATTTAGAGTCATTGATTACGTTTAGACTTTATTTACATTTAGAATGTTTGTTTACATTTTTAGTCTTTGTTTACATCTGGAGACTTTTTTTACATTTGTAGTCGATTTACATTTGCATTGTTTACATTTGCAGTCTAGGTTTAAACTTAGAGTCTTTGTTTATGTTTATAGTCTGTTTTTATTGTAGCCTTTGTTTACATTTTGTTTTCGTTTACACTTAGAATCTCCGTTTGCTTTTGTAGGCTTTGTTCAAATTTAGTGTCTGTTTATATTTGTAGTCCTTGTTTACATTTAAAATCTTTGTTTACATTGGTAGTCTTTGTTTTTGTTTACATTTAGAGACAGTGTTTACATTTGTAGTCTGTGATTACATCTGTAGACTTTGTTTACCTTAGAGACTGTTTGTATTTAGAGTTTTTGTTTACATTTGTAATCTTTTTTTTACATTTAGAGTCTCTCTTTTCATTTTTAGTCTGTTTACATTTATAAGCTTTCTATACATTTAGAGTCTTTTTTGATGTTTGAAGTCTTTCTTTACATTTAGATTGTTTGATTACATTTGTACTCTTTGTTTACATCTGTAGGTTTTTTTTAAATTTGAAGTCTGTTTACATTTGCTGTGTTTTTTTACATTTGCAGTGTTTGTTTACATTTGTAATCGTTGTTTACATTAGGAGTCTTTTTACATTTGCAGTGTTTGTTTACATTTGTTGTCACTGTTTACATTTCGAGTTATTTAGAGCTACATTTAGAGTTACATTTAGAGTTATTGTTTTTATTGTAGTCTTTCTTTACATTTTGTCTTTGTTTACATTTAGAATGTCCGTTTACATTTGTAGTCTTTGTTCAAATTTAGAGTCTGTTTATATTTGTAGTCTCTGTTTACGTTTAGAGCCTATGCCTACATTTGCAGTATTTGTTTGCACTTAGAAAATTTGTTAATGTTCGTAGTCGCGATTTATGAAACAATTTCAGCGACGAAGATTAAGCAAATACAGAGCAGCAATTGGTCAGACGTAATTACTGTAGGAGGAGCCAAAGCTGACAATTCAATGAATCGTTCTTTTCATGAATCTATCAACACAAACAAACATAATGACAACATGGCTCCGTCTTCGTAGACTATCGCTTTACAAATACAAAATAAAACGTTAATCTGAGTACGGCGGTTTTATTGTATTTACTTAAAGATTCTTATTTCTACAGCACAAAGTTGTTCAGATTTACTGTATTAAATTTTTAAAATATTTAGTAATTATTGCACTGTAATTATCACATATATTAGTTGAAACGGTATTTTCCATTAAACATAAATATACCATATTTTAATCCTGTATTTTGGTTGGCTTACTTATTTATTTACATTTATTTAGTCACTTACATAAATAAAATGATTCATTAATATCCAGATTAAAGAAGATTGTCATAGAAATACTTTTTATGATAACGTTAAAAAAGCCAGCCTTAGCCTCCTCTTTTTTTTAATGTGCATTAAAATATTTTATCTTGCTATGTGTTTGTATAACTAAAAGGTAAAAAAAATCTTATCTGGTATCTTGTGAAAAAATATGTACACTGAATTTCATATTGAAAGTTCTATCTCAATTTCATTAGTAAATATTTATTTTTCATAATTATTATGATGATTTTATTTTTATGAAACATGGTGTATTGCATGTTACTTGTGGCTTTTTTGAAATTCCTGAAAAAATTAAAAAATGTCCTAAAAGACCCTAATTATAAGTTGTCTTAAATTCCTAAAATTTTGTAGATGTTGTGCTACTTATTGTTATTTTAACAACCCAAATCAAGCAATATAATTCCAAACCCATTTTGTAATGCTGCACTGTGTTTACTAGAAAAAAAAAAAAAAACAGTTATGCTCATTTTTTTTCATTATTTTATTTTATTATTTATATATTTTTGTCTAATTTGCAGAATTCCGTGAATTTATTTCTTCAATCTTTAAAAAAGTCACGGATATCGTTCATTTTAAAAATAGAAGCTCCATAGAACGATCGGTGATATTTCTTACTCTGTAATTATTTTTCTGTCCCCCCTCCTTTTCCAATCTCTGGAAAGTGAGCAACTCTAAAATCTATAAAGCAATAAAAGTGAATATTACTCACATATGTAATTATTTTTAGACTTTATTGCTGATCTTAATCAATCTATTTATTTTTCCACAATTAAATTAAATATTTACATGTCATATCTATAGGATGTGTAAACATGTGGAAAAAATTAATAGATTTTTCAGGGAAGAAACATTTCGCCAAATCAATGTATGCATGTATATATATTGTTTCAGTATGGTTAGAATTTAGTATAAGCTAGCTGTATTTTAAATTTAGTATGTTTTATTTATTTATTATTTTATTCATATGTATTTGCAATAAAAAGAATGTCTCATACAAAATCTCTCTAATTTTGATTCTCAAAGGTTGGCAACTATGCCTTTGGCAACGACTTATGCACTTTTTACTCCCCGCTTCCCAGTTGGATAAGTTAGTAATTATAAAATCCCACCAAAGTGCATATTAGGGATGCACCAAATATCAGTTTTGGCCAAATACCGAATATTCGGCCAACTAAATACTAACTTCAGCTGAATACCAAGTATCCTTCAAACTAAATAGTAACTATTTAGAAATTTTTATTCGTGAATTCATCAACCGTGAATATTTATTTAAATCAAATTGGAGTGTAAAGATTGATATTTTTATTTATTACCAACTATGCGAAAAATACCAGAGCCGGAAATCGAACCCGCGTACCTCCGCTTCACGCACGGATGCTCTACCACTGAGCTACCCTGGCTGACAACCAGCTAGGCACTTCTCGCATAATATTCGTTGGGAAAGTCACCGAGTCTGCAAACGCAGATATATCAGGTGAGACAATAACAATCGTAGCACAACTCCATAGACCACAAAATTTCAATTTAGAATTTTATATCCATGAATTCATCAACCGTGAATATTTATTTAAATCAAATTAGAGTGTAAAAGTTGATATTTTTATTTATTACCAACTATGCGAAAAATACAAGAGCCAGGAATCGAACCCGGGCATCTTCACTTAATGCACGGATGCTCTACAACTGAGCTACCCTGGCTGACAACCAGCTAGGCACTTCTCGCATAATATTCGTTGGGAAAGTCACAGAGTCTGCAAACGCAGATATATCAGGTCAGCCAGGGTAGCTCAGTGGTAGAGCATCCATGCGTTAAGCGGAGGTGCCCAGGTTCGATTCCCGGCTCTGGTATTTTTTGCATAGTTCATAATAAATAAAAATATCAACCTTTACACTCCAATTTGATTTAAATAAATAGTAACTATTCCGTGGTTCATACACTTAGGAGTAAAAAAAATTCAAGGAGTTATCAAGTACTTTTCAAGCACTTCCTGGGAAATTTTCAAGCACTTTCAACCAGGATTTTAGATTCGTCCACACTTTTGTTTTTGAGGGGGGGGGGTGATTACCTACATAAAAAACCTAGTATCAAATGTGTTTATTATTTTTTTAAAACATAACTGGGGGGGGGGGGTCCTGCCTCCTCACTCCACTCGCCAATTCTTGACTCACTTTGCTTTATTAACACCTGCGGGGTTCTTCCTACCTCTTTGCTGCTTTTCCATGCAATAAATATGAATATAAATAGTGCATTTCATAAGACAAAAGCAGAAAAATATTATAGAAATCCCCATATCCAATGCTGGATAGAACATAACATAACATTTAATAGCATTTAAAAAATAATAAGGCAAAATAAAATGTGTTAAAAATCAGTAACTTATTTTTTAAGAATAGAAGAAAATTTGTTATATCTAGACCACTTTGTGCTACAGATTTAGTATAATTCCCTTTGGTGACATTTAAATTTTTCACTATTTAACGATGACTTTTTTGATAATTGTTAAAAAAAAAAAATCTAGTACGTACTTTTTCTAATGCTTATAACTTTCACTATTGAATTTTTTAGTTAATTTAGGGCAATATATAACACTCTATATGTATATTTCTAATATACAGTTAGGAAATAATTTCATTATTTTCATTTTAAGTTGCAAAAATGCCCCACAGCTTCAATTTTCAATTCTTTCCTGCTTATTTCTCAAAATAACGAAGGATACTCAAGGAACAGATTTCATATTTGTAGTCCTTGTTAAAAAAAAAAAATAATAAAAAAAAAAAAGAATATCTAACTCTGTAAAGTTAAAAAATTATCATTAGGATATTAAAAGATGCTTCATATGAGTTTGAATTTGACTAAAATGTTTTTATCCCAAAATATATTATCCGGAGTATATCCGATGTAATTTAAAATATGTTTTTAAATAACAAGATACAATAAACGGCATATTTATAATAATAAATGGAAAGGTTTGTCTGTCTGTCAGTTCTTTTATACGTTCAGCCCCTACTGAACGCAGAAATACAAGAATTGACATACTGATGCTCTGGAGCCTTTCCGAGGTCCTCCTAAAAACAGAATTTAAAATTTTTAATTAGTTGTGGAGGTATTAATTAAAATGTCGACTCATGTCTAATATCAAAGCGATCTCAATGAATGAGAATTCACCGCCATTGCATAAAAAAAAGATATTTTAACGGAGTTAAAAGCAGAAAAAAAAAATATTAAATTAGAAATATTTGTTTGATCGTTACGATTTTGGTACCATATGAAAGGGGAATTTTTTCTGAATCTAAGTGTACAAGTGGCTTATCGGTACAACAATTAAATTTTTAAAAATTAACTAAAGTATGAATTTTTTGTGGCAACATCATTTCAAATGCCAAACGACCGTCTGCCATGAAAAAGGAAATGATTGTAACAGATCAAGATGTCACGTGTTTTATAGTGGAGGGGAAAATTGCAATTTTCAAATTTTCATTCACGTTACATTTGAATTAATATTCAGCCTAGACAGCATATTATAAACCTAGTGTTCAATTTCCATGAAAATATGTGGACAAACAAAAAAATTAGATTAAATTGTTTTATATTTTGCAGTACATATTTTAAATTGAGATATGCCGTTGAAATTTTGCAATATTTGGTTTTAATGCCCAATAATTCGATTCTGAATATTTTTGAAAGTGTAGAATTATTAGGAAGGGCTTGAGGGGGAGGGGGGGGGGCGAAGGGAAAAAAAGTTACAGCGTTTGAAATTGGTATTATTAGGTTTTAAGGAAAGATAAATCGATTGCGGATATTTTCAAGTGTAAAATTATTAGGAGGGACGAAAAGGGGGGAGAAGGGGCAAAAACGTAGAAAGTTGTTTTGGAGAAAACAACGGAAAACCGAGAACGCCTTTATTCTTTTATATTTTGCAGAGTTTCGAATTCTGATACTCCTTTCACATTTCATACTATTGATTTTTAACAGTATTTAGCCTGGAATTACACAAGTTTCAGAGAAAACCATGAAAAAGTCAGACATAAGTCGTTTTATAATGGTGTTTATATCATTTTTGTATCTCAGCTTCTAATTAGCATAATTTCAAAAGTAATATGTCACTTTGAAACTTATTTGAGTTGAATTTCAAGAGTAGATGCCACAAATTTCTGTCACCTTCCGTTAACCGACTACTGTAAGTAATGGAATTAGAGATTCCACATTATTTCCACATTTTAAGGTGTCCTGATTAGGTTTTTTTTTTGTATCTCAGCTACTAATTAAAATAATTTTATAAGTAATACATTATTTGAAAGCTTTGTTGATTTGGAATTGAACAGTAGATCCTACAGACTTTTCTACCGCCAGATGGCGCTGTAATATATTAAAATTTCAATATTTCGAATTCTGAATATGATTAAATTATTTTTAATACATCATTCGAAAGATATTTTAAAGAGCTTTTATATTATCGAAAGTGAAATTCGAGATTTCACCAGATTTACACGTTTTAAGGTGACCTGATTAGGTTTTCTTTTGTATCTCAGCTACTAATTAAAATAATTTCATAAGTAATACATCATTTTAAAGCTTTGTTGATTTAAAATTGAACAGTAGATTACAGAACTTTCTACCACCAGATGGCACTGCAATATTTTAAAATTTCAATATTTTGAATTCTAAATATTATTATTATTTTTTTTTAATACTGCATTCCAAAGTTATTTTAAAGTACTTTTATATTATCGAATAACCTACATTAAATTTATCCAAGAGAGGGCACTAATCGCAATTATTCGAGATTTCACCTGATTTATATGTTTTAAGATATCCTCAAGGGGGCCAAAAAATTAGAAATTGAGTTAGACCGTTCGAAATTGGTATATATAGGTTTTGAGTGCCTACGAGTCGAATGAGGATATTTTTGAAAGTGTAAAATTAAGGAGGGACAGAAAGGGTGGTGAAGGAATACGTGCGCGCAGCGAGCATACATATGAATTCGTGATCACTGCGCACACACGGGTCTACGCTGATGAAAGAAGAGGGGACCCGGTGTGACTTTTTACCCGATTAGAAATGATTTTTTTTTTAAATTCCTTTTCTTAAGAATAAAAGTTTATGAGTAATAACATGGAATTTTGAGAAATCATAAGGGTGGTGAAGGAATACGCGTGCACAGCGCTCATATATATGCATTCATGCGTGCGCATCGCGCACGGGTCTACGCTGCCGAAGGCAGTGGGAACCTGGTGCGACATTTTTCCCCGATCAGAGTTCTTTTTTTTTCTCTTTTTGTTTCACATGATAAAAATTAATGCAATTTTGAGAATTCATTAATTATAATGATTCATTTAAAAATAGTGCCCAGCGAAGCAGGCGTAGCCTGCTAGTCTTTAAATAAAAAGATACAATAAAAAAAAACATAGAAAAAAATACAACATAAGAAATTGCCATACCAATAGAAAGGTTGACATTTCATTTTTTTTGTATCATTGATCACATTTTAATTTTCCAGTGGAAAATGGAAAAACCATAAAAAATGTTGCCTGAATATATATTTTATTATACAAATCTAATATTGCTGTGACAGAATACTTTTATGCTTTCTGTGACAATCATTGTTTGTGGAAACATTTTCATTCAGGGTTGGCAAGATTATGTCGCAGTGGTTAAAACCACTGGTAGAAACCGGCATGGCGAAAACCCCTTTCTGCCACATTTGTGGCAGAAACTCAGAAAATGACATAAAAGTAATTACTGACCTACAATAGACAATGCATAGGAAAATCAATTAAATGTTAACCAAAATATAATTTATTTACAATGTTATCGCCATTGAAAATCGAAGTTTACATTGTTTACACTATTCAGTCTTCTATAACAAAAGACAAGTTTTGATGCGGTTTCTAAACCTAAACGATTTTTCAATTTGTGATGCACAAATATGAGAAATTTGAGAAGATTCTCTCAATTCCAGCAGATCTAACAGGCATTGCCATCAAGGAACAAATAAGATTTGTGAAAGTTTCATCTATTGCACATTTTTTAAAACTGGACCACCATGTAAATAGTAGCTGGGGTAGTTGCCAAAGTAGCTTAATTCAGTTATGTTACGAGTTAAATGAATGAATTTTAGAGTTTGAAATAATACAAAACTAAAATCTAGTATTTATGTTCATTATTTTATATAAATATTTGATATACTCTTTATATTTAATACTAGCAGGCTACGCCCGCTTCGCTGGTCACTATTTTTGAATAATTAATGTATTCTCAAAATTGCACTAATTTTTATCATGTGAAAAAAAAAAATCTGATCAGGAAAAATGTCACTCTGGTTCTCCACTGCTATCGGCAGCGTAGACCATTGTGCAGTTATTTTAATTAGTATCTGAGATACAAAATAAAACCTTATCAGGACCTTAAAACAGGTGAAATCTCAAATTCCACTTTCGATAATATAAAAGTACTTGAAAGTGTAAGTATCTTTATGATGTATTAAAAATAATTTAGTATTAAAAAGTTAAAATTTAAAATCTATATGCAAAAAAAAAAAAAAAGAAGGATTTCTCTCTTAAAAGATTTTGAGTTATGAAATGTTTTGTGAAAATATCTATGTTTCATAATGTCTGACTTTTTCATGGTTTTCTCCGAAACTTGCATAATTCCGGGCTAAATACTATTAAAAATCCATAGTATGAGAAATGTGAATAGAGTATCAGAATTCGAATCTCTGCAAAATATAAAAGAATAAAGGCGTTCTGGGTTTTCTGCCATTTTCTCCGAAACAACCGCTCCTTTTCTACATTTTTGCCCCTTCCCGTCCCTTCTAATAATTTTACACTTGAAAATATCCACAATCAGTAGTTAACGAATTTTTTGACAGTGTTCGCCAATGTTTATTAATCTTTAAACAATGTCAGACGCGAACTGATTTTTTTCTCCATTTAAATTCTAACAGAATTTTGAATTAAAAAAAAAAAAAAAAAAATACAAGTATAAAATTATGTATTTAAAATTTTAATACTTTTAATTTACTTAATTGCGATTTTCATTAACAATGATTTGGAAAAAAAAGAGAGAGAGAGAGAGAATATTGTTTGTTACTATTCATTCCATCAATGATAGCTGAATTTTGCGATTATTTTATGATTTCAGTTATCTATATTTTTAGAAAATGAAAATAAATGAATTAATAAAGTTTTTGACTCTTTAAATAGTAGGCTGTTTGCAATCTAATTTATATACAGATATGTATCGATATATATCTGGATTCAACATTTTGAAAAATGCTAGGTAGCCAGTAAAAATTTTTAGCAGCGGTATTGATATAATCTCTTAACCATATGACTTAAACAACTTAACCATATGACTTAATCTCTTAACCATATGACTTAAAAAATTTGTTTTTAAAATACTTAAAATGTTCAATGCTCAAACTAAAAGAATAATGCACAATATAGTAATAATAAACAGCATAACGTTAAATATTTTAAGTTATCGACCTACCAGCTGAGGACAGTTTCTATCCTCTAAACTGGTAGATGTGAGGTGCCGGGTTCAATTCCAGGCCGCGCTCGCCGGCCTAGCCATTCGGAGTTTTCCGGGGTTTTCTCCGAAACTTGCGTAAATACGGGCATCAAATTCCAAAATATTTATTTCAAGAAGCCTTAAATCTTGCCTTAAAAACTAACAATACCAATTTAAAACGCTGTAATTCTTTTTTTTTTTTTTTTGCCCCTAGAAATCACCACAAAGCAGTTTTTAAAGAAAATTTGGTATTTACGTGTTAACTGCATGTGATTGGCAGGCTATACATATGCATAAATACAAATATGTAAGAAAGTACAATATATTTTATAGGATTACTTCTATGATAATCATATGTAAATATATATATATAAATATTGAAATACATATGTAATATATATTTTGTATTTACCACATGCCAGCAGTTAATCTCTGGCAGGCGGTTATTACATAAAAACTGAAATTTTCATTTAACTAGTATGTTGTGGCCACCACAAGACTTTCTTCTATATTTTCCTATACAAATTCACTCAGTAACAATATAAAAAAAAAATTCTCCCTTTTTTTTTTTTTTTAAGTTAAAAGTAAAAAAGTTCAATAACTTTGTTTTGAAGTATCACAGATTATTTATATAGTTCAACCATTCCTTTTAAAGGTATTGACGAGTCCTTTCGAAAGATACCCATCTTGAAAATTTACTGCCCTCGAGGGGAGACTTCCCCGCAGGGGGGGGCGAGGCTCCTACACATACAAAATTTTTTTCCCAGTTGACTATCTCTATTATGTAAATTTCATAATGATTACTATAAAAGAATTCTCTTCATGCACATTTATACAAAATTTTGTCCTATATCACCATGTTAAAAATTTAGAAAAAGCGGGATGGCAACGCAACCTGTAAGACAATTTTTACCAAAAGTTGCTAGGCACTAATTTATGTCAAGGTGCAACTACATACCAATTAGTATGAAATTCTGTGCAGTAGTTCCTGAGATACAGTTGCCACTAAATTTTGTCACACACACACACAGACAGACAAAAATGGTCAAATCGTGTTCTACAGCTCTAAAAACGTGTAAATCCATCAAAAACCCGAGGTCGAAAATTTTTACGAATCCAATACTTTCTTCCATTGAATATAGAAGAAAGTAAAAATAACAAAATTATAACCAACTACAATTAAATAAATTTTAAATCATTAAATATATATGATTGAATAATATAAATGCACAAAATCCCAGTATGCAGCAGTTGTTATTATGCATGTATCTACGCTCCATGTACATTAAAAAGAAAAAATAACATTGGTTACTGCTACCTCACTCTGCATGAAATGTTCATAAAATGTATCAAATAACATACTGCAGTAATTACTGTAACATATGTATTAGTGCTTTGTGCACATGAAAATCATAGCGCCCATTACAAAAAAAGACAGATTATACAGATGTAAAAAATCACCTTTTAAATACAAAATACATGTACAATAATGTATAATTTAAAGCAGCAGATAATTTCAATATTAATTTACATTTGTATATAATCTTCCCCTTTCAAAATACTCTTGTTCCAAACACACACATCTTTAAAATGCAAAATATCTTTTATTTACACAATATTTATTTAAACATTAATTTTAATTCACTGAATAGAATAATATTATGAAATAGGAATTAAAATTTATTAAAGAAATTACCTCTAAAATATTCCATGTTCGCAGTTCAAATTACTACTACAAAATTCCACAGTAACACAAACAAATATCTAAATAATTAAAATTTTCATTATATTTCTGTTATTTACCTCAAAATTCACATTTCAGCAAAAATATAAATCAAATCAATTTATGTGAAATGATTGTTCTCAAAATATTTTATTTACTTTTTACAAATATCCAAATAAAATACATAATGAAAATCAAGATTTATATATTAACGCCATATATAATTGAGAGATAAAGTTGATAAGAAACAGATTATTTCTTCAATAATAATTAAATTAATGAATCTCTTTAACTCACCATTGAAGGTTATGGTTAGCATCTATTTTTTTCCCTTAGTGGCTGGAATTTCCCTCGTAAGATGCAGGTGGATACTTTCATTAGATAAAGTCTTCAAGTTGTTGTTTTCATAACCGAATCGATAATACCTTTGTACGTACATTTTTAATAATCACATACATAAGGCAATATTAATTCAGTTGAAATAAATGTTTGGATTCTGTGAAATAAAAAATGAAGTTTATTTTCTTAGCTAAGCATAGATATATGTAATGATAAATAATTGTACACACATAGAAAGGAAATAAAAGTAATTAACTATAAAAATTTAAACAGACAGCCTGTATAAGTAACACTTTCAAACATTAACAGCCACTAACAGCAGCACAAATAAAAACTGTATATGCAGCAACTAATTACATTACATTAAAATATTAATAACACAAAAGCAAATTTTATCTCTTATTGCAAAGAAACACATGGATTTTTTTTATCCCAATTTATCTATTCAGAATCTTTAAATCTGAAATAACGCTAAATTATTTTTAAAACATGAATATATTCGTAATCGTAACAAAACAAATGTATATTTACATCAACGTTAATTTTATAAACGTGGCAAACAAATTTCGAACATGTTATTTATATTAGCAATGTTTTTCAGCAGGTAATGACATTGATATCTAATTGTATAACTAATTCATATCTATAAATCTCGAATGCAGTAAGTAATTTCTATTGTTTACCTTAGTTTTGCATTTACATTACACAATAGATTCGTCGATTGCAAGTCTCCAATAAATTAAAATGGACGTTCGCGCTTGTTTTCGATGTTCTATGTATATAAAACGAGTAGATTAAGAAATTTAATTATTAAAAATAAGCTTACCAGGAAAAATAAGTGAAAATACCTTTTCTTTTCTATCGAAGTGCCGATTACTGATTACATGAAATAATCTAGAGTGGGTCCCATAGTTCGTAAATCGTGATTCATTCAACATAAACTCCTCCTTCGGTAGTGACGTCATCAAACCACACCTCAAATGGTCGTAGCTAGGAGTGTTTCATAAATCGCTTCGTAGTCTTTGTTTACATCTTTGTTTAGTCTTTCTTTGCATTTGTATTGTTTGTTTACATTTAGAGTCTTTGTTTACATTTGTAGTCTTTGTTCAAATTTAGAGACTGTTTTTGTTTGATGTCTCTGTTTGAATTTTGAGTTTTTTTACATTTAAAGTGCTTGTTTACATCTGTAGTCTTTGTTTAATATTTTGTTTACATTTGTAGTCTTTGTTTACATTTAGAGTCTTTGTTGACATTTTTAATCCTTGGCTACATTTGTTGTCTTTGTTTTCATATAGAGTCTGTTGTCGTTTGAATCTTTGTTTGCATATGTAGTCTTTGTTTAGAGTTGGAATCTGTTTGCATTTTAAGTCTTTGTTTACACTTAGAATCTCCATTTGCTTTTGTAGCCTTTGTTCAAATTTAGTGTCTGTTTATATTTGTAGTCCTTGTTTACATTTAAAATCTTTGTTTACATTGGTAGTCTTTGTTTACATTTAGATTCTTTGTTTACATTTAGAGACAATGTTTACATTTGTAGTCTGTGATTACATTTGTAGACTTTTTTTACCTTTAGAGACTGTTTGTATTTAGACATTTTGTTTACATTTGTAATCTTTTTTTTTGCATTCAGAGCCTCACTTTTCATTTGTAGTCTGTTTACATTTATAGGCTTTCTTTACATTTAGAGTCTTTGTTGATGTTTGACGTCTTTCTTTACATTTAGATTGTTTGATTACATTTGTACTCTTTGTTTACATCTGTAGGTTTTTTTTTTAATTTGAAGTCTGTTTACATTTGCAGTGTTTTTTTACATTTGCAGTGTTTGTTCACATTTGTAAACGTTGTTTACATTAGGAGTCTTTTTACATTTGCAGTGTTTGTTTACATTTGTTGTCACTGTTTACATTTAGAGTTATTTAGAGCTACATTTAGAGTTACATTTAGAGTTATTGTTTTTATTGTAGTCTTTCTTTACATTTTGTCTTTGTTTACATTTAGAATGTCCGTTTACATTTGTAGTCTTTGTTCAAATTTAGAGTCTGTTTATATTTGTAGTCTCTGTTTACGTTTAGAAAATTTGTGAATGTTCGTAGTCTTTGTTTACATTTGTAGTCTTTGTTTACATCGGTAGTGTTTGTTAACATTTAGAGTCTTTCTTTGCATTTGTATTGTTTGTTTACATTTAGAGTCTTTGTTTTCATTTATAGTCTTTGTTCAAATTTAGAGACTGTTTTTGTTTGATTTCTGTTTGAATTTAGAGTTTTTTTACATTTAAAGTGCTTGTTTACATCTGTAGTCTTTGTTTAATATTTTGTTTACATTTGTAGTCTTTGTTTACATTTAGAGTCTTTGTTGGCATTTTTAATCCTTGGCTACATTTGTTGTCTTTGTTTTCATATAGAGTCTGTTGTCGTTTGAATCTTTGTTTGCATATGTAGTCTTTGTTTAGAGTTAGAATCTGTTTGCATTTTAAGTCTTTGTTTACATTTAGACACTGTTTACATTCAGAGTCTTTGTTTAGATTTGTAGTCTTTGTTCAAATTTAGAGACTGTTTTTGTTTGATGTCTCTGTTTGAATTTTGAGTTTTTTTACATTTAAAGTGCTTGTTTACATCTGTAGTCTTTGTTTAATATTTTGTTTACATTTGTAGTCTTTGTTTACATTTAGAGTCTTTGTTGACATTTTTAATCCTTGGCTACATTTGTTGTCTTTGTTTTCATATAGAGTCTGTTGTCGTTTGAATCTTTGTTTGCATATGTAGTCTTTGTTTAGAGTTGGAATCTGTTTGCATTTTAAGTCTTTGTTTACACTTAGAATCTCCATTTGCTTTTGTAGCCTTTGTTCAAATTTAGTGTCTGTTTATATTTGTAGTCCTTGTTTACATTTAAAATCTTTGTTTACATTGGTAGTCTTTGTTTACATTTAGATTCTTTGTTTACATTTAGAGACAATGTTTACATTTGTAGTCTGTGATTACATTTGTAGACTTTTTTTACCTTTAGAGACTGTTTGTATTTAGACATTTTGTTTACATTTGTAATCTTTTTTTTTGCATTCAGAGCCTCACTTTTCATTTGTAGTCTGTTTACATTTATAGGCTTTCTTTACATTTAGAGTCTTTGTTGATGTTTGACGTCTTTCTTTACATTTAGATTGTTTGATTACATTTGTACTCTTTGCCCAAGCAGCACCGAAACGTTCTCTGAACGTTCAAAAATTGTTCTGCAAACACGTTCTAAGAACGTTCACTTTGAACGTGTTATAGACGTCTATCTGTCCATCTTGAAGACGTACAATAGTACGGTTCAGAGAACGTTCAATGAACGTGTAACTATCACCATCGGTGTTATAGAAGCGTTCTGAGAACGTTCTATGTATACGGTCTCAGAACGTTCTAAACGTTTTTAGAACGTTTTCAAAACGTTATACACATTTTCAGAACGTTCCAGAAAACGTACTGTAAACGTTCTAAAATAGTGTAGTTTAAAAAAAAAAAAATATGACGTCATTATAAAAAATCACCTCAGTACGAGCGCTTAGAAGTAAAAATTACATAGCTGATGACGAATAATGATACAACACATGAGCAGGGATATGAATTACTTTTTTTTTTTCAATTCAAATAATGTTTGAGAAATTTTAACATACTTACTATTCCTTTAATTTCAACGTATATGCATCAAAAATTCTATATTCTATGACAGTTTTCCCCAAAAAGTGTCATAACGTCTCTTTATACCTTAAAAAATTTCTTAAATTTTTGCATTTTTTAAAAATTTCTTTTTTTCCCCTAATCTGAAGATAATGAAGTTGTAGTATTAATTACAAAACTTTGAATACACACCATAAAATGCAAGAACTCGCACCAACTGTTTCGGGTCAAAAGAAGACACAACCCTTCATCAGGCGAACATTGTAGGCACGAGAGCTGCAAACAAGCACGTTGAGTGTGTTGAATGCGTTGCCGCTTTGTTTGTAGAAGCCGTGCTTTGTTTGTAGCAGTTGCGAGTTCTTGCATTTTATGGTGTTTATTCAAAGTTTCGTAATTAATACTATAACGTCATTATCTTCAGATTAGGGGAAAAAAGAAATTTTTTAAAAATGCAAAAAATTAAGGAATTTTTTAAGGTATATATAGACACGTTATGACACTTTTTGGGAATTACTGTCATAAAATATGGAATTTTTCATGCATATACGTTGAAATTAAAGGAATAGTAAGTATGTTAAAATTTCTCAAACATTATTTGAATTTTAAAAAAAAGTAATTTATATCCCTGTTGCTGTGTTGTATCATTATTCTTCATCTGCTATGTACAACTAAACTCTTGATTTATTTTGCTTGTTTTAATCCTTGTGATTCCGAATGCGTCATCCTATGATTAATGTTTGTTTTTCATGGTTGTTTTCTGTTTCATTCTCTGATATCTTGAAGTAAATAATTTATTCCAATTTATTCTTCATTTCTAAGTTCAATTAATTTCTTGTACGATAGGGTGCCCGCTAGCAATTTGCTATTATAACTGCTAACGAACGAAATCGTACATTGGTGCTCAACGACGAAAAGGGTCACCCCTGACGAGTTTTTTTTTTCCTACCATTCTAAGCTTTTCCTAAAAAAAAAAAATGTTTAAAATGCTGTCTTAATTTTTTATTTCCTCGTTGCTTGTTTGTATCTTTTGATTTAAGTTTCATGTGGTTTTTACGCACCGGCAAAATTATTAAAATTGCAACTAACAATATAGGAATAAATTTATGATTAGACTGAAGTTAAATAAAATAAAAATAAATAAATAAAAAATAAATGTTTCAATAAATCACAATCAGTCTCCCCAGGTTATTTAAATTTGTTGTAATTTCCTTCTCATTGACCTATGTGGTTTCAGGGATCTTATATCTGTTGCTTGGCTTTAACTAAGATTAAAAATTCATTTATACATATATATATATATATATATATATATTAATTTTTTTTTTTAAATACAGGGTGCAAAGCATTGTGACGAGAATACCTTTATCTTCGCAACTATTGGTCGCAAATATATAGTTTCAGTTACAAAATGTTTTAAAGAATATGAGCATTTGTAGTATAACATGTTTAAATTTAAAATATCTATTTTTTCAAAATTGCAAAAACTAGCTTTTTACATAGTCCCAGATCCCTATAGTCATATTTAGAAAACTGACACTCATCCTAACAAAAAGTTTCATTTCTATTCTCCCCAAATGGAACAAGATATTTAAAGTTTGGATTTTCTAACATATTTCGGCCTTCAATAAGGGATCGGTTTAAAAATCCTAATTGGACTTTGTTTGCATTTTCCCTGGGTTTATTAAAGAATTTTTCATTGACTTTTTAATAAAGCCCGAGAAAATGCGAAATAATCCTAAATTTTGAAACTAACTATCTCAGACAATTTTGGGTGCACAAAAGTGAAACTTTTTGTGTTATATTTTTTAGGTTGGAACTCAACTTTCACTATTAGTGTCATGAAAATTGTATAAAAATTATCAGTTTTTGTGATTTTTAATAAATTGATTTTTTAAATTTAAACATGTCATATAATGAATTCTTACATTTTTTTTTTAAATACATTTTCTTATTGGAGGACGTTTGAGACCAATTGTTGCGCAAATAAAGGCCTGCTCTCGACTTTGCACCCTGTATATTCTAAACATTTCTGGGTACTACTTTGTAAGTCCATGGATAGTTTATAAATATATTTGAATGCTGAAGTTTATAGAAAGTTTTAATATTTCAACATAAAAAATAATTTCAAAAATGAATGTACCAATACACCGCTAAAATAATATATAATTGAGTTTAGAATATATTGTTAATTTATAATAATAAGAAATTGAAACAAAAAATTAAAAATTAGTTAGAAGGAGGAAATTTTAAAAATTTCCAAATAATTAAATACATATATATATATTTTTAATCAAAATATTTTTCTAAAATATTTAACATACTTCATATTTTTAAATTTTAGTACATGTGTGTATACATATTTTCAGTTTACAGCAGCAGTTTACAAAAATGATGTTTGCAGGTATTTAAATTTATTCCACATGGCAATGTAATTCGTATTCTTTAAATGTTTAAATTTCTTTAAATTGAGTCAACGCAATTTTTACCTCATTTGATGTAATTATGCTATCATGGCATATTAAATAATTGATAAATGTAAATATTATTAGTATTAATAAATAATATAGTAAATCGTCCTTTTTTTTTTTTTTTTTTTTTTTTTAAAGCAGAATATCTTTTTTTTTTTTTTTTTTTTTTTTTATATATAAAGATGTGGAATAGAATTGAATCTTTGTTTTATTATGCAGATAAACAATTTCATATATTTTATTTAATAAATAACAGTAAAGAGATATTTAAAATTGTAAGTCGGTGAAACTTAGGATATTATTTTAAAAATATGCAATTTGCATAACCTAGATTGTATATATATTATCATATAAACATTAAATAAATACTTCAGAATTTAAAAAGAAAAGAAAAAAAGAATTACGAACCTTCTTAATTTTGTTGATAAGAATTTTCTTCGAGAAAATACCCTTCCAACTAGCATTTTAAAATACACAATGACCAGTCGGAAGGGCATTCACTTAAAATTAGCACTTATCTTGTAAAATTTTTATGACTTCTTCATACTTCTTTCCAGAAACATAATAACGAAAATAGTTATTTTAACAAATTCCATCTCAGAAGACTAAATTAATAAAATGAATCCATAATTTCTAAGCGGTTTTCTGTAACAGAAGCAGTTTTTTCTGCGATTCAACGCTGCTTTCTGGTATCGAAAGTTTAGCTTAAGAACTTACGCAGATATGAAAATGATTGTTTAATTGATATTAAAATAAGACTTTAATAAATAGAACATAGAGAATATTACAGGTTAAAAATATTACATTTTTACCTTTTCTAAAGCTTATCCTAGTCATTATAACGCTAAAACTGAATAAATCAGATTACATGTTTTAAAATTACCGCCTCACATAACGACACGACTTTCCCAAGACCTGGCGTTTGACTTTGCTCGGTCAGCGAAAATTAAATAAATGCAATCCACAGATGTCGATGTTAAACATCTGCTCTCCCTTCCTGCATCCGCAATAATCATGTTTCAAAGTTCAACATATGAAACAGAAATTTATTAAGCATTTATAGATGTAGGAAACATATAGTCAATATTTTAAGGAAAAATGGAATGGAGTTAAATAATTATTTAAATTTTTATAAAGTATTTTAAAAACTTATGAGATCACTTTATTTTTCCATTTTAAAATCTAGAATTAAACGGAAAAGCATATTTTGTTTTAGTGTATATTTCAGTATTGAAAAAATATTCAGTGAAAATAAATAAAATAAAATAAGAACAATCAAACAGAGTAATGATTTAACAACATTATCAATATTGATAATTTATCAGTAACATTTAAACTTAAATAGAATCATAAATAAAATATAATAAAAGTTTAAAATTATGCTTAAAGAAAAGAAGAAAAAAACTCATTTCTGTAACTTCCCGATGAGTATTAGAGACCGCGAGGTTCTACTCTCGAACCTTACAGACGGGAAGTGTTGGTTTCGATTCCTGGTCACGCTCGTCGACTTAGGTTTTCGGAGTTTTCCCGTGATTTTCTTTGAAACTCGGGTAAAGCACTATATTACGTATTCAATAACATCCGTGATTAGTTTTTTGTATCTAAACTCTGGGTCTGGGGAATGCATAGATTTTCATGACAGAAGACAATCATTTTTATGCTGTATAGAAGATCTTAGAAAATGTATTTTTCTAAGGGTTTATTATTATTATTATTACAAATGAAAAAAAAAAAAAAAAAAAAAAAACGGTAAATTTGTTTTAAATCATCAGAAAACGATGTTTCAATTATTCGTTTTAAAGGTGATATCGAATTCTTTCGAAAGATAATCATAGTGAAAATTTTTATCCACCCCTCCCCCATCCTCCAGGGATGATGTATACTTATTCCTAGGGGAAAAAACAATGTCCTATGAATAATAATAATAAAAAAAACCTGTTTAACTATTACTCGTTATACAGCCAAATTGAATCAATAATATATATCAAATGTATGTCACGCAGAAGGTTTGGTGAGTATATATATTACAGAAGCTGATAGATAGCCTTTCTGTGAATGGAAAATATTGGAACGTGGCAGTGCCACCTGTCGTCCGATATGCACCCAAAGGCAATCTGTAGAGTTTTACGTAATATTAATTTAACTTACCAAATTTACAATATTTATAAATCACAGAAGTTGAGATTTTTCGTTTCCGTTATGAGATTAAATTGCAAAATAGCCACGACACCTGTTGGCCGATGTGCATCCAAAATGGACCAGTAACGCTTTACATAAAATCGATTTCACTTATAACTTCAGTATATCAGAAAATTTATTGATAAATCACAAGAGTTAAAATATTGCCTTTCCGTTAAAATGATTAAATTGCAGATTAGCAACGCCACCTGTTGGACAATGTATACATCCAAATTGTATTAGCAGAGGTTATGATGATATAAGCCAATATATCAAGTTTAATGCATTTGTACACTATAGAAGCTGAGATATAGCTGTCCCATAAATGGAGGGTTTCATTGCATAGCACCGCAATCTATCGGACGATATACCCCAAATGAAATTCAAATAAACTCCAATTTAGGGCAAGATCTAATATTGTAACAAGTTTGGTTGAATTCCATACATTGATTCCTGAAATACAAAATTCACAAAATTTTTCCATGAGTTTAAAATTTTGTAATTTTTTTTCACCTCACTGCTACTGATTATTGAGAAGCATTCTTTACTGACGTGCTAACAAAACGTTAAACTGAAAATGTAAAAAATGCTCTATTCTCTATCATGCTAAAAATTATAAATTTCGAATAACTTACGAAGTTTTTAAATTAGAATGTTGCAAATCTCTCAATAAGATTCTTATCAATATCAAAAGTGATATTTTAAAACTGGTCCGATCTCTCTGCAATCATTTGTTCTTGAGATATTAATATCGTGTACATGAACTAACGGGCTATCACACTAATAGGTGACGATACACATTAACAGATACCATACCAACCTTTTGACTTCCGGATTCCTCACGCCACAAAACGTGTAAAAAAATCAAAAACTGAAGTCAAAAATTTTCATGATTAACCTATTTTCCCAACCAATAGTACTAAAAAGTCATTTTGTCATATTCGTTATAATTACACTGTTACAGAACGTGTTATGACGGTGTCACACTTGAACGTTCTATATAGAACTAGAATTGTACGTTTTATAGATGGTACAAATCAAACATTTTCAGAACGTTCTAAATAATACTATTTCTGAACGTGTTTTAGAACGTTCTTTTGACACGAAACACGGTGTTTGAACTATTGAAACCGTTATTAGACGTTCACAGAACGTTCCTGTGCTACTTGGGTGTTTACATCTGTAGGTTTTTTTTTTAATTTGAAGTCTGTTTACATTTGCAGTGTTTTTTTACATTTGCAGTGTTTGTTCACATTTGTAAACGTTGTTTACATTAGGAGTCTTTTTACATTTGCAGTGTTTGTTTACATTTGTTGTCACTGTTTACATTTAGAGTTATTTAGAGCTACATTTAGAGTTACATTTAGAGTTATTGTTTTTATTGTAGTCTTTCTTTACATTTTGTCTTTGTTTACATTTAGAATGTCCGTTTACATTTGTAGTCTTTGTTCAAATTTAGAGTCTGTTTATATTTGTAGTCTCTGTTTACGTTTAGAAAATTTGTGAATGTTCGTAGTCTTTGTTTACATTTGTAGTCTTTGTTTACATCGGTAGTGTTTGTTAACATTTAGAGTCTTTCTTTGCATTTGTATTGTTTGTTTACATTTAGAGTCTTTGTTTTCATTTATAGTCTTTGTTCAAATTTAGAGACTGTTTTTGTTTGATTTCTGTTTGAATTTAGAGTTTTTTTACATTTAAAGTGCTTGTTTACATCTGTAGTCTTTGTTTAATATTTTGTTTACATTTGTAGTCTTTGTTTACATTTAGAGTCTTTGTTGGCATTTTTAATCCTTGGCTACATTTGTTGTCTTTGTTTTCATATAGAGTCTGTTGTCGTTTGAATCTTTGTTTGCATATGTAGTCTTTGTTTAGAGTTAGAATCTGTTTGCATTTTAAGTCTTTGTTTACATTTAGACACTGTTTACATTCAGAGTCTTTGTTTAGATTTGTACTCTTTGTTTACATTTGTAGCCTTTGCTTACATTTAGTATCTTTGTTTACATTTGTATTCTTTGTTTACATTTAGAGTCTGTTTAATACAGATTTTATTTACATTTAAAGTCTTCCTTTATAATTGTAGCATTTGTTTAGATAGTTTTTCTTTGTTTACATTTGATATTCATGTTTACGTTTATAGAGTTTGTTTTCTTTTAGATCATTGTTTAAATTTATAGTCTTTCTTTACATTTAGGATCTTTGTTTATATTTGTGGTCGTTTACATTTTGGCATATATATACCAGGTTTTGTGTACATTTAGGGTCTTTGTTTACATTTGTAGTCTCTGTTTACATTTGTAGTCTCTGTTTACATTTGTACTCTTTCTTTACATTTAGAGTGTTTGTTGACATTTATAGTCTTTGTTTACATTTAGAGTCTTTGTTGACATTTATAGTCTTTGTTTACATTTGTTGTTTTTGTTTGCATTTAGAGTTTGTTCATGTTTAGTGTTTTTGCTTACATTTAAAGTTTTTGTTTACACTTAGAATCTGTTTACATTTTAAACATTTGTTTATATTTAGTGTTTGTTAACATTTAGAGTCTTCGTTTACATTTAGTGTCTTTGTTTACATTTGTAGTTTTTGTTTCCATTTAGAGTCTGTTTGCATTTTTAGCTTTATTTACATTCAGTCTTTGTTTAAATTTAGAGTATGTTTACATTTAGAGTTTTGTTTTACATTTGTAGACTTTGTTTAGATATAGAGTCTTTGTTTTCATTTGTAGTCCGATTACATTTGTACTTTTGGTTTTCATTTGTAATTTTTTTTTTACATTTAGAGTCTCTCTTTTCATTTGTAGTCTGTTTACATTTATAGACTTTCTTTACATTTATAGTCTTTGTTGATGTTTTAAGCCTTTCTTTACATTTAGATTGTTTGATTACATTTGTAATCTTTGTTTACATCTGTAGTCTTTTTTAAATTTGTAGTCTTTTTACATTTGCAGTGTTTGTTTACATTTGTAATCGCTGTTTACATTTGGAGTCTTTTTACATTTGCAGTGTTTGTTTACATTTGTAGTCACTGTTTACATTGGAGTCTTTGTTTTTATTTTAGTCTTTCTTTACATTTTGTCTTTGTTTACATTTAGAATGTTTGTTTACATTTGTAGTCTTTGTTCCAATGTAGAATCTGTTTTATATTTATAGTCTTTGTTTACATTTAGAGCCTATGCTTACATTTGTCGTCTTTGTTTACACTTAGAAACTTTGTTAATGTTTGTAGTCTTTGTATACATTTGTAGTCTTTGTTTACATCGGTAGTGTTTGTTTACATTTATACTCTTTGTTTGCATTTGTATTGTTTGTTTACATTTAGAGCCTATGCTTACATTTGTCGTCTTTGTTTACACTTAGAAACTTTGTTATTGTTTGTAGTCTTTGTATACATTTGTAGTCTTTGTTTACATCGGTAGTGTTTGTTTACATTTATACTCTTTGTTTGCATTTGTATTGTTTGTTTACATTTAGTCTTTGTATTACATTTAGAGAATTTCTTTATATTAAGAAACATTGTTTACATTTGTAATCTTTATTTACATTTAGAGTCTCTTTTCATTTGTATTATATTTACATTAAGAGTCTTTGTTTACATTTGGAGTCTATTATCATTTGCAGTGCTTCTTTACATTTCGAGTCTTTGTTTACATTTGGAGTCTTTTTCATTTGCAGTATTTGTTTCCATATGTAGTCTTTGTTTACATTTAGAGCCTTTATTTATATTTGTATTCTTTGTTTACATTTAGAGCCTTTATTTATATTTGTATTCTTTGTTTACATTTAGGGTATGTTTTTATTTGTACTTTTTGTTAATATTTGTAGTCTTTTTTTTACATTTGTTGTCTTTGTTTACATATACAGTTTGTTCATGTTTAGAGATTTGTTTACATTTCTAGTTCTTGTTTACACTTAGAAACTGTTAACATTTTAAGCGTTTGTTTACATTTAGTGTTTGTTTACATTTACAGTCTTTGTTTTCATTTGTTGTCTTCGTTTACATTTAGAGTCTTTGTTTACATCTGTAGTTTTTGTCTGCATTTAGAGTCTGTTTGCATTTTTAGCTTTGTTTACATTTAGTCTTTGTTTAAATTTAGAGTGTGCATACATTTAGAGTTTTGTTTTACATTTGTAGACTTTGTTTAGATTTAGAGCCTTTGTTTACATTTGTAGTCTGATTACATTTACAGTTTTTGTTTACATTAAGACTCTTTGTTTATATTTAGTGTCTTTGTTTATGTTTGAAGTCATTATATACTTTTAGACTTTGTTTACATTTAGAGTGTTTGTTTACATTTGTAGTCTTTATTTACATCGGGGAACTATGTTTATATTTCTAGTCTGTTGACATTTGCAGTGTTTACATTTGCAGTCTCTGTTTACACTTAGAGTCTTTGTTTATGTTTGTGGTCTGTTTTTATTGTAGCCCTTGTTTATATTTTGTTTTCGTTTACACTTTGAATCTCCGTTTGCTTTTGTAGTCTTTGTTCAAATTTAGTGTCTGTTTATATTTGTAGTCCTTGTTTACATTTAAAATCTTTGTTTACATTTAGATTCTTTGTTTACATTTCTAGTCTGTGATTACATTTGTAGTCTTTGTTTACCTTTAGAGACTGTTTGTATTTAGAGATTTTGTTTACATTTGTAATCTTTTTTTTTACATTTAGAGTCTCTCTTTTTATTTGTAGTCTGTTTACACTTACAGACTTTCTTTACATTTAGAGTCTTTGTTGATGTTTGAAGTCTTTCTTTACATTTAAATTGTTTGATTACATTTGTACTCTTTGTTTATATCTGTAGTCTTTTTTAAATTTGTAGTCTGTTTACATTTGCAGTATTTGTTTACATTTGTAATCGTTGTTTACATTAGGAGTCTTTTTACATTTGCAGTGTTTGTTTACCTTTGTACTCTTTGTTTACATTTGGAGTCTTTTTTCATTTGCAGTGTTTGTTTACATATGTAGTCTTTGTTTACATTTAGAGCCTTTATTTATATTCGTATTATTTCCCTTACTAAAATTTTAAGATTTTATTTAAGTTTTTTTTAGGTTTCTGTAAACAGGTATTTTACATGTTTTAGAGGTATTTAAAATAAGGTATTATCAAGGCTTTAATGGTGCAAAATAAAGCCATAATAAAAGCTTTATTAATACCTCCACAGGTTTCTCACGAATACATTATGGTATTTTTCAGAAAGTTATTGCAGGTTTTTTATAAATACCAAAAGGTTTTCATAAAATACCATGACTCATTTTGGTATTTTTAATATACATACAAAGCTTTTTTTAAATACCTTCCCAATGTTTTTTTTTTTGAAGATTTTACCTTAGGTTTCTTTTAACAGGTATTTTACAGGTGTTAGATGTATTTAAAATAAGGTATTATCAAGGCTTTAATGGTGCAAAATAAAGCCATAATAAAAGCTCCATCAATACCTCTATAGGTTAAGGTATTTCTATAAAATCTATTTCAGGTTTTTTATAAGTACCAAAGGATTTTTATAAAGAACCATGAAGTTACGGCTTCGGTATAATTTTTTATGTTTGATGCTGACATCTAGGGAGAAATTACTGAACTTCTGTAATTTCAATCATTTTCTCTCACGCTTGCGGCCGGAGAGGATCGAACTGACAGACTTCGGGTTTGTAGTGGCGTGCTCTCACCATTCGACCGACGAGCCTTGATTACATGGTTCTTGATTATTTAAAGTAGCCTTTTGAGATTAACCCATTGCCCGCTGGTGTTGCGTTCACGCAACACGCCAACACCAGAAATAATCGCGCTTAATAGTTAACTAAAAAACGTATTTTATATTAAATATTGTTTTTTAGTGAGAAAAGAATAGATTTTTTTATGACAAAAAAAAAAAATCTGAAAAATAGTTTTAAGTTTAAAATGGATTTCAAACGTGAAACACTGTTCAAACAAAAAAATTTCAATATCTTCATATCTGAATGTGTTTAAATAACTTGTAAAATAAAATTTATGTAAAAAACAATTTTTTACCGTTACAAGCTTTTTATTGTGAAGCCCTAAAAAGCACAAAATAAAAATATATTCTGGCAAAGAAATGCTACAAAGAAATGGAAGTTTCAACACTAAGAAAATTTTAGAGAAAAATATAGGTATTTCCCTTTTGCAAGAGATGAAAATTTTTAATGTTCAAAATATTTTAAAAAGCTTTCGAGACCAATATTCTTAGTTATTAGTTTTTGTATAACCGTTAGTTAGGCTTTAAGTTTCAAATGTCTCGAAAGCTTTTAAAAATATTTTGAACATTAAAAAATTTCATCTCTTATAAAAGGGAAATACCTATATTTTTCTCTAAAATTTTCTTAGTTTTGAAACTTTCATTTCTTTGTAGCACGTCTTTGCCAGAATAAATTTTTACTTTATGCTTTTAAGGGCTTCACAATAAAAACTTCTAACTTTAAAAAATGGTTTTTTTACTTAAATTTTATTTTGTGCATTTTAGTTAAAAAAAAAAAAAAAGCTTCTTAAAAAAAATAATCAAAATTACTGAGGATATTGTGTAGACAACGGAAGATTTTCTTTTATCAATTGACATTTTTTTTATTATTATTATCGCAAAAAAGTACCATATCGTCTTTCGAGGACCGAATCCGGGACCATCGAGTTATCAGCATGACGCTCTAACCAAAAGTTTAAGAACAGTCAAGAAAAGTCATAGAACATTCTAGAAAAATCTATCAAATACTTATATAAAAAGATATTTTTCTCGAATGCTTTTTGAAATATTTGGAATACTTAAAGTTTTTTATATTTTGCAAAAAGGGAAATATCTATACATTTCTTTAAAATTTTCTTGTTGTTGAAACTTTTATAATTTTATAGCATGTCTCTGCAATAATATTTTTTTTATTATTATTATTTCAGGCTTTTTAGGGCTTCACAACAATAAAATACTTTCAGCGTTATTTTTATTTATTTATTTTATATTTATTTATTTATTTTTATTTTTACTATATTTTTATTTTATGCCTTTTAGTAACTCAAAAAGCTTCTTAAAAGAAACTATCGAAATTCCTCAGGATACTGTGTAGACAATGAAAGATTTTCTTTTATATATTGACATCGTTTCTATTAATTTTCTGTAAAAAAGTAACACATCAGCGTTCGAGGAACGAACCCACGAGCATCGCGTTATCACCATGATGCTCTAATCAAAAGGTTTAACGAGAGACGAAAAAAGTTGTTTTGAGGTGCCTTATTTTTCAGAGTGACACAAAGACACGATGACAAAAATCCAATTTCAATAAAAAGCTTCTAATATATATATGTATATATATAACTTTTTTTTTTGTGTGTGTGTTCTATTTAGTATTTAAAAAAAGAAAAAAAAGCTGCTTAAAAAACTCTTCAAAAATTCTTAGAGTGCTGTGTAGACAATAAAAATTTTCTTTTATCAACTGACATACTTTCTATTAATTATCTGCAAAATTTAACACATCGCTACTGAATGGAACTCACAATCATCGCATTAGGAACTTGACACTTTAACTAACTGAGCCAACCAGCAGCAATAAAAACCGCTGACATTTACTTTAACGTTGAGGTGCCTTGTTTATTAGCGTGACAGAAAGACGCGATAACAAAATCCAATTTCAATAAAAAGTTTCTTAAAAGCTTCTAAAAATATTAATTAATGTATTTTTTACTTAAAGCTTTTTATTTTGAGCTTTCTTAATATCAAAAGTATTTTGCGTTTTCTAATATCTAAAAAGAAAAAAAAACTTCTTTTAAAAACTCTTCTTGAAATACTGTGTAGTGAACAAAAAATTTTCTTTTATCAATTGACACATTTTTTACTAATTATCTGTAAAAATGAACCAGTTGGACCTTCGAGGATCGAACTCTCGACCTTCACGTTATTAACATGACGCTCTAACCAACTAAGCCAAGAAGCGACAAATTGAGCAACTTATATTTAATTTAAAATGGAGGCGCTTTGTTTATTAGCGTGAGACAAAGACACGATGACAAAGTCAATTTCATATAAAAAGCTTCTAAAAATGTTGTCGAAATAAAATAATTACTTTTTCAGTCATCTGTAGTTTTTTTCTGTTTTATGCGCCCTCAAGGAAATTTCCGTAATCATTTATATTTTAATCATTTATATTTTCATTTATATTATTCTATATTCTTATTCCACTGACGTTATACAAATATAACACTCTATTTTTAGTAAGATAAGACTAATTTTTATAATTTTATTTTAAATTATTGTTATATATGATCAAAACAATGAACGTTACTGTTTTTATTCAGAAAAAAAAAAAAAATCATTATGTCTAGTTTTGGCGGTTAATGGGTTAAAACTGAAATTAATTTTAAATGCGTGTTATTTTCTTATTTATGAGATGAATGTATTAGTATTTATTATGTTTTTGATAAATTAATGAAAGAATATTAATGAATCTCAGATTAATTTTGAGTATAGAATAATTGTTTTATAGTTTTTTTTTTTTTTAATATTTTGTTTTGTTCCGTAGAAATTGAAACTGATAATTATTAATAATAATACACAAAATTGTTATTATATTACTAATTAAAATATTTAGTCAATGAGTAATAATAAGTAAATGAGTAATAATAAGTTAAAAATAAACTAAACTTTAAAAAAAAAAAAAAAATGTTTTTAATTGCAAGTATAATGGAGGTTTTACCTGAATACCATAAGAAAACTTAAACTTCTATAAACCTAAAAACATGTAAAATTTCAAGTGATTTTTTAAAAAAACCTAAACGAAACTTAGATGACGTTTCTTTTCGGAAGATATTTTTTTAATCAAACTTCAATAAAAGCTTTTAAATGCCTGGAAACCTATATTAAACTATAAAAAGGGCTTTAGAAAACCTTAACCCTTTCTTTACCGTAGCTGGAATTTCAGTATGTGCTTAAAATACCAAAACGCCCGGAAATTTTTTGTCCACTTCTTTGCATGTCAAATGTCACCGCAAAAGGGATCACTTTTCTATGGGAGGGGTAGAATCAAGTGACACATCAGCAGTTTCCCTGACAACTTTGAAAGGGGAAATTAAATACTTTTCTAGAAGCAAATGTTAATCTGTTTGTTCATTGAATATGGTATCTCGGTTCTTATTGTTAAACAGATAGTTTTCTCTGCAGATTGAAACATAGAGATAATACTATCTAAAGAATTTACAAGTTTTACTTGGAATAATCTTTACTATGCAAATGCATTGAACTTGAAAAGAATGAATTAGAGCTTGAGATATGAAAGCATTGAAGGGCTTTAAAACACGGATTTTAATCACTTTCAAAAAAGAAAAAAAAATGAAAAATGAATGAAATATATGTATTGTATATATATAGAGAGAGAGAGATTGTACAATGCAGGTTAAATTCTAAATGTACATTTTCTTTTAAATTCTGAAAGAAAGAATAAATAAATAAATAAATAAAAAGTTACATGAAAAATGTACTCAAGAATTTTGATGGAAAATATTTTAAAGGAAATAAAAAAAATTATCTTTTTTAATGTAAACGATTTTAAGTTAGCAATATCGGAATGAAATAAAAATGTTAACCGTAATAATAATAAATAAAATAAATATTTTAAATAGAAAACAATACATTCTTTTTTTTTCTTTAAGAAATGTATTATATTAGATACCAAATGTTTTGTTTATCATGTATTATATTTTTGAGTCTCTTCATAATTTTTATGTAAAAGAAATAAACGAATAAAAAATCAGAAATAAAGAAGAGGGGAAAAAAAAAAAACTTTAAAGCTAATATAAATGTTTCTTGTGAATTAATATGAAATTGTAAAATATTGGTTCAGTTGCCATTTTAAATTTTAAGACTTTAATTTTTATTCCTAATTTCATTATTGGGACGGAGGACTATAAGTTTCAATCTGGAGTTTTTTTAGACGAGTTTTTTGTAACACCAAAATAAATTAGAAATATCAGTCCTATCGTTAAAAATTCGGTACCGAATAAAAGGAGCGATTTCTCTGAATCCAGAGGAACAAACAGTTTTTCGAGGCGACAATCAATTTTTTTAGATTAACTAAAGTATGAAATTTAGGTGGAAACACTTCCTTTTAATTCATTTCTGTCATTTTAAAAAGTACGTGGCTCGGTCCAAATTCAGTACCAAACGAAAGGGGCAATTTTTCTGAATCTGAGGGGTACAAAAAGTTTTTCGACGCAACAATTATTTATATTTATTTATTTATTTCATTTTATTTTTTAATTAACTAAAGTATGAAATGTAGGTGGCAACACTTCGTTTTAATTCACTTCTGCCATTTTAAAAAGTACGCGGCTCGGTACAAATTCAGTACCAAACGGAAGGGGCGATTTTTCTGAATCTGACGGATGCAAAAATTTTTTCGACGCAACAATTATTTATATTTATTTATTTATTTTATTTTTTAACTAACTAAAGTATGAAATTTAGGTGACAACACTTCATTTTAATTCATTTCAGTCATTTTAAAAGTACGTGTCCCAGCTTTACGGTCAAAAAATGAGATAAAAAATAATATTAAAAAATAAGAACAAAAATTAAATTTTTACAGATTGAAATTAATATTTTTCCGTGCTAAACTAAATTCATCCTTTGACAGAATTCTTAATTTATTTTATTTTTTAATTAATTAATTTTTATTTTCTCTCCCCTACCATTTAAAAAGTTTTGGGAATACACTGTAAGCAATCACTAATATGATTAATCTCTGCTGAAAAATTCCTTCTGTAAATTTTAATTTACCATTTATTCATAAGCTCTCTATTTTATCATTATTATTATTATTTATTATCATTATTATTATTATTATTTAGAGTTTTGTTTTACATTTGTAGACTTTGTTTAGATATAGAGTCTTTGTTTACATTTGTAGTCTGATTGCATTTGTAGTTTTTGTTAACATTAACAGTCTTTGTTTATATTTAGAGTCTTTGTTTATGTTTGAAGTTATTGTTTACGTTTAGACTTTATTTACATTTAGAACGTTTGCTTACATGTTTAGTCTTTGTTTACATCTGGAGACTCTGTTTACATTTGTAATCTTTGTTCAAATTTAGAGTCTGTTTATATTTGTAGTCTTTGTTTACATTTAGAGCATATGCTTACATTTGTAATCTTTGTTTACACTTAGAGACTTTGTTAACGTTCGTAGTCTTTGCTTACATTTGTAGTTTTTGTTTACATTTAGAGTCTTTGTTTACATTTAGAGACTTTCTTTATATTTAGAATCATTGTTTACATTTGTAAACTTTATTTACATTTAGAGTCTCTTTTCATTTGTATTATGTTTACATTTAGAGTCTTTGTTTACATTTGGAGTCTATTTTCATTTGCAGTGTTTGTTTACATTTGTAGTCTTTGTTTACATTTGTAGTGTTTTTACATTTCCAGTGTAGTCTTTGTTTGCATTTACAGCCTTTATTGTATTATTTGTTTACATTATATGTTATTTTTGGATTTGTACTTTTTGTTATATTTGTAGTTTTATTTTACATTTTTTGTCTTTGTTTACATATAGAGTTTGTTCATGTCTAGAGTTTTTGTTTACATTTGTAATTTTTGTTTACACTTAGAATCTGTTTTCATTTAGTGTTTGTTTACATTTAGAGTCTTTGTTTACATTTGTAGTCTTTGTTTACTTTTAGAGTCTTCGTTTACATTTAGTGTCTTTGTTTACATCTGTAGTTATTGTTTCCATTTAGAGTCTGTTTGCATTTTTAGCTTTGTTAACATTTAGTCTTTTTTTAAATTTAGAGTATGTTTACTTTTAGAGTTTTGTTTTACATTTGTAGATTTTGTTTAGAAATAGAGTCTTTGGTTACATTTGTTGTCTGATTAAATTTCTAGTTTTTGTTTACATTAAGAGTCTTTGTTTATATTTAGAGTCTTTGTTTATGTTTGAAGTCATTGTATACGTTTAGACTTTATTTACATTTAAAATGTTTGTTTACAGTTTTAGTCTTTGTTTACATCTGGAGACTTTGTTTACATTTGTAGTCTATTTACATTTGTAGTGTTAACATTTCCAGTCTATGTTTACACTTATAGTCTGTTTATGCTTGTAGTTTGTTTTTATTGTAGCCTTTGTTTACATTTTGTTTTCGTTTACACTTAGAATCTCAGTTTTCTTTCGTAGCATTTGTTAAAATTTAGTGTCTGTTTATATTTTTAGTCCTTGTTTACATTTAGAATCTCTGTTTACATTCGTAGTCTTTGTTTACATTTGTAGTCTGTGATTACATTTGTAGTCTTTGTTTACCTTTAGAGACTGTTTGTATTTAGAGATTTTGTTTACATTTGTAATCTTTTTTTTTACATTTAGAGTCTCTCTTTTCATTTGTAGTCTATTTACATTTACACACTTTCTTTACATTTAGAGTCTTTGTTGATGTTTGAAGTTTTTCTTTACATTTAGATGGCTTGATTACATTTGTACTCTTTGTTTACATCTGTACTCTTTTTTAAATTTGTAGTCTGTTTACATTTGCAGTGTTTTTTACATTTGCAGTGTTTGTTTACATTTGTAATCGTTGTTTACATTTGGAGTCTTTTTACATTTGCAGTGTTCGTTTACGTTTGTAGTCACTGTTCACATTTAGAGTCTTTGTTTTTATTGTAGTCTTTGTTTACATTTTGCCTTTGTTTACATTTAGAATGTTCGTTTACATTTGTAGTCTTTGTTCAAATTTATAGTCTGTTTTATATTTGTAGTCTTTGTTTACATTTAGAGCCTATGCTTACATTTGTAGTCTTTGTTTACATTTACAGATTTTGTTAATATTTGTAGTCCCTAACAGCACAAAATATTCCAGAAACCTAACAATCATATAACACTGAAACATTATGAAACCTCCCGAAACGTTTAAAACCGTTCTGATTACTTTCCGATTAGTTTCAAAAACGTAGAAATGTCCGCGATCGTAACAAAAAATCAGATACGTAACAGAAACGTTACAATCACTTAACAGATAGAAAATCAAAAAGGGCGAATGTTTCAGAAAGGTATCAGAGAACATACTAAAACGTGTTACGTTTTTGAAAGATTGTAAGGTTTTTGCAACATAACTGAAACATTCTGTGCTGTATGGGGTCTTTGTTTAAATTTGTCGTCTTTGTTTACATCGGTAGTGTTTGTTTACATTTAAAGACTTCGTTTACATTTAGAGACTTTCTTTATATTTAGAATCATTATTTGCATTTAGAAGTCTTTTTTCATTTGTATTATGTTTTCATTTAGAGTCTTTGTTTACATTTGTCGTCTTTGTTTAAATCGGTAGTGTGTGTTTACGTTTAAAGTCTTTGTTTAAATCTAGAGACTTTCTTTATATTTAGAATGATTATTTGCATTTAGAGTCTTTTTTCATTTGTATAATGTTTACATTTAGAGTCTTTGTTTACATTTGGAGTCTTTTTTCATTTTCAGTGTTTGTTTACATATGTAGTCTTTGTTTACGTTTAGAGCCTTTATTTATATTTGCATTCTTTGTTTACATTTCGGGTATGTTTTGATTTGTACTTTTTGTTAGTATTTGTAGTCTTTGTTTACATACAGAGCTTGTTCATGTTTAGAGTTTTTGTTTACTTTTGTAGTTCTTGGTCACACTTTGAATCTGTTTGCATTTTTAGCTTTGTTTACATTTAGTCTTTGTTTAAATTTAGACTATGTTTACATTTAGAGTTTTGTTTTACATTTGTAGACTTTGTTTAGATATAGAGTCTTTGTTTACATTTGTAGTCCGATTGCATTTGTAGTTTTTGTTTACATTAAGACCCTTTGTTTATATTTAGAGTTATTTTTTACGTTTAGACTTTATTTACATTTAGAATGTTTGTTTACATTTTTAGTCTTTGTTTACATCTGGAGACTTTGTTTACATTTGTAGTCGATTTACATTTGCATTGTTTACATTTGCAGTCTAGGTTTACACTTAGAGTCTTTGTTTATGTTTGTAGTCTGTTTTTATTGTAGCCTTTGTTTACATTTTGTTTTCGTTTACACTTAGAATCTCCGTTTGCTTTTGTAGCCTTTGTTCAAATTTAGTGTCTGTTTATATTTGTAGTCCTTGTTTACATTTAAAATCTTTGTTTACATTGTTAGTCTTTGTTTACATTTAGATTCTTTGTTTACATTTAGAGACATTGTTTACATTTGTAGTCTGTGATTACATTTGTAGACTTTGTTTACCTTAGAGACTGTTTGTATTTAGAGTTTTTGTTTACATTTGTAATCTTTTTTTTACATTTAGAGTCTCTCTTTTCATTTGTAGTCTGTTTACATTTATAAGCTTTCTTTACATTTGTAATCGTTGTTTACATTAGGAGTCTTTTTACATTTGCAGTGTTTGTTTACATTTGTTGTCACTGTTTACATTTAGAGTTCTTTAGAGCTACATTTAGAGTTACATTTAGAGTTATTGTTTTTATCGTAGTCTTTCTTTACATTTTGTCTTTGTTTACATTTAGAATGTCCGTTTACATTTGTAGTCTTTATTCAAATTTAGAGTCTGTTTATATTTGTAGTCTCTGTTTACGTTTAGAGCCTATGCCTACATTTGTAGTCTTTGTTTGCACTTAGAAAATTTGTTAATGTTCGTAGTCTTTGTTTACATTTGTACTCTATGTTTACATCAGTAGTGTTTGTTAACATCTAGAGTCTTTCTTTGCATTTGTATTGTTTGTTTACATTTAGCGTCTTTGTTTACATTTGTAGTCTTTTTTCAAATTTAGAGGCTGTTTTTGTTTGATGTCTCTGTTTACGTTTAGAAAATTTGCTAATGTTCGTAGTCTTTGTTTACATTTGTAGTCTTTGTTTACATCGGTAGTGTTTGTTAACATTTAGAGTCTTTCTTTGCATTTGTATTGTTTGTTTACATTTAGAGTCTTTGTTTACATTTGTTGTCTTTGTTTAAATTTAGAGACTGTTTTTGTTTGATTTCTCTGTTTGAATTTAGAGTTTTTTTACATTTAAAGTGCTTGTTTACATCTGTGGTCATTGTTTAATATTTTGTTTACATTTAGAGTCTTTGTTGACATTTTTAGCCCTTGGCTGCATTTGTTGTCTTTGTTTTCATATAGAGTCTGTTGTCGTTTGAATCTTTGTTTGCATATGTAGTCTTTGTTTAGAGTTAGAATCTGTTTGCATTTTAAGTCTTTGTTTACATTTAGACACTGTTTACATTCAGAGTCTTTGTTTAGATTTGTACTCTTTGTTTACATTTGTAGCCTTTGCTTACATTTAGTATCTTTGTTTACATTTGTATTCTTTGTTTACATTTAGAGTCTGTTTAATACAGATTTTATTTACATTTAAAGTCTTCCTTTATAATTGTAGCATTTGTTTAGATAGTTTTTCTTTGTTTACATTTGATATTCATGTTTACGTTTATAGAGTTTGTTTTCTTTTAGATCATTGTTTAAATTTATAGTCTTTCTTTACATTTAGGATCTATGTTTATATTTGTGGTCGTTTACATTTTGGCATATATATACCTTTAAGGTTTTGTGTACATTTAGGGTCTTTGTTTACATTTGTTGTCTCTGTTTACATTTGTAGTCTCTGTTTACATTTGTACTCTGTCTTTACATTTAGAGTGTTTGTTGACATTTATAGCCTTTGTTTACATTTAGAGTCTTTGTTGACATTTATAGTCTTTGTTTACATTTGTTGTTTTTGTTTGCATTTAGAGTTTGTTCATGTTTAGTGTTTTTGCTTACATTTAAAGTTTTTGTTTACACTTAGAATCTGTTTACATTTTAAACATTTGTTTATATTTAGTGTTTGTTAACATTTAGAGTCTTCGTTTACATTTAGTGTCTTTGTGTACATCTGTAGTTTTTGTTTCCATTTAGAGTCTGTTTGCATTTTTAGCTTTATTTACATTCAGTCTTTGTTTAAATTTAGAGTATGTTTACATTTAGAGTTTTGTTTTACATTTGTAGACTTTGTTTAGATATAGAGTCTTTGTTTACATTTGTAGTCCGATTACATTTGTAATTTTGGTTTTCATTTGTAATCTTTTTTTAACATTTAGAATCTCTCTTTTCGTTTGTAGTCTGTTTACATTTATAGACTTTCTTTACATTTAGAGTCTTTGTTGATGTTTGAAGTCTTTCTTTACATTTAGATTGTTTGATTACATTTGTAATCTTTGTTTACATCTGTAGTCTTTTTTAAATTTGTAGTCTGTTTACATTTGCAGTGTTTGTTTACATTTGTAATCGCTGTTTACATTTGGAGTCTTTTTACATTTGCAGTGTTTGTCTACATTTGTTGTCACTGTTTACATTTAGAGTTATTTAGAGCTACATTTAGAGTTACGTTTAGAGTTATTGTTTTTATTGTAGTCTTTCTTTACATTTTGTCTTTGTTTACATTTAGAATGTCCGTTTACATTTGTAGTTTTTGTTCAAATTTAGAGTCTGTTTATATTTGTAGTCTCTGTTTACGTTTAGAGCCTATGCCTACATTTGTAGTCTTTGTTTGCACTTAGAAAATTTCTAATGTTTGTAGTCTTTGTTTACATTTGTAGTCTTTGTTTACATCGGTAGTGTTTGTTAACATTTAAAGTCTTTCTTTGCATTTGTATTGTTTGTGTACATTTAGAGTCTTTGTTTACATTTATAGTCTTTGTTCAAATTTAGAGTCTGTTTTTGTTTGATGTCTCTGTTTGAATTTAGAGTTTTTTTACATTTGAAGTGCTTGTTTACATCTGTAGTCTTTGTTTAATATTTTGTTTACATTTGTAGTCTTTGTTTACATTTAGAGTCTTTGTTGACATTTTTAATCCTTGGCTACATTTGTTATATTTGTTTTCATATAGAGTCTGTTGTCGTTTGAATCTTTGTTTGCATATGTAGTCTTTGTTTAGAGTTAGAATCTGTTTGCATTTTAAGTCTTTGTTTACATTTAGACACTGTTTACATTCAGAGTCTTTGTTTAGATTTGTACTCTTTGTTTACATTTGTAGCCTTTGCTTACATTTAGTATCTTTGTTTACATTTGTATTCTTTGTTTATATTTAGAGTCTGTTTAATACAGATTTTATTTACATTTAAAGTCTTCCTTTGTTTGTAGCATTTGTTTGGATAGTTTTTCTTTGTTTACATTTGATATTCATGTTTACGTTTATAATGTTTTTTTCTTTTAGATCATTGTTTAAATTTATAGTCTTTCTTTACATTAAGGATCTTTGTTTATATTTCTGGTCGATTACATTTTGGCATATATATACCTTTAAGGTTTTGTGTACATTTAGGGTCTTTGTTTACATTTGTTGTCTCTGTTTACATTTGTAGTCTCTGTTTACATTTGTACTCTGTCTTTACATTTAGAGTGTTTGTTGACATTTATAGCCTTTGTTTACATTTAGAGTCTATGTTGACATTTATAGTCTTTGTTTACATTTGTTGTTTTTGTTTGCATTTAGAGTTTGTTCATGTTTAGTGTTTTTGCTTACATTTAAAGTTTTTGTTTACACTTAGAATCTGTTTACATTTTAAACATTTGTTTATATTTAGTGTTTGTTAACATTTAGAGTCTTCGTTTACATTTAGTGTCTTTGTTTACATCTGTACTTTTTGTTTCCATTTAGAGTCTGTTTGCATTTTTAGCTTTATTTACATTCAGTCTTTGTTTAAATTTAGAGTGTGTTTACACTTAGAGTTTTGTTTTACATTTGTAGACTTTGTTTAGATATAGAGTCTTTGTTTACATTTGTAGTCTGATTACATTTGTAATTTTGGTTTTCATTTGTAATCTTTTTTTTACATTTAGAGTCTCTCTTTTCATTTGTAGTCTGTTTACATTTATAGACTTTCTTTACATTTAGAGTCTTTGTTGATGTTTGAAGTCTTTTTTTACATTTAGATTGTTTGATTACATTTGTAGTCTTTTTTAAATTTGTAGTCTGTTTACATTTGCAGTGTTTGTTTACATTTGTAGTCACTGTTTACATTTGAGTCTTTGTTTTTATTTTAGTCTTTCTTTACATTTTGTCTTTGTTTACATTTAGAATGTCCGTTTACATTTGTAGTCTTTGGTCCAATTTAGAATCTGTTTTATATTTATAGTCTTTGTTTACATTTAGAGCCTATGCTTACATTTGTAGTCTTTGTTCACATCGGTAGTGTTTGTTTACAATTATACTCTTTGTTTGCATTTGTATTGTTTGTTTACATTTAGTCTTTGTATTACATCTAGAGAATTTCTTTATATTAAGAAACATTGTTTACATTTGTAATCTTTATTTACATTTAGAGTCTCTTTTCATTTGTATTATGTTTAAATTAAGAGTCTTTGTTTACATTTGGAGTCTATTATCATTTGCAGTGCTTCTTTACATTTCGAGTCTTTGTTTACATTTGGAGTCTTTTTCATTTGCAGTGTTTGTTTCCACATAAAGTCTTTGTTTACATTTAGAGCCTTTATTTATATTTGTATTCTTTGTTTACATTTAGGGTATGTTTTGATTTGTACTTTTTGTTAATATTTGTAGTCTTTTTTTACATTTGTTGTCTTTGTTTACATATAGAGTTTGTTCATGTTTAGAGATTTGTTTACATTTGTAGTTTTTGTTTACACTTAGTAATTGTTAACATTTTAAGCGTTTGTTCACATTTAGTGTTTGTTTACATTTAGAGTCTTTGTTTATATTTGTTGTCTTCGTTTACATTTAGAATCTTTGTTTACATCTGTAGTTTTTGTCTGCGTTTAGAGTCTGATTAAATTTTTAGCTTTGTTTATATTTAGTCTTTCTTTAAATTTAGAGTGTGCTTACATTTAGAGTTTTGTTTTACATTTGTAGACTTTGTTTAGATTTAGAGTCTTTGTTTACATTTGTAGTCTGATTACATTTGCAGTTTTTGTTTACATTAAGACTCTTTGTTTATATTTAGTGTCTTTGTTTATGTTTGAAGTCATTGTTTACGTTTAGACTTTATTTACATTTAGAATGTTTGTTTACATTTGTAGTCTTTATTTACATCGGGAGACTATGTTTATATTTGTAGTCTGTTGACATTTGCAGTGTTTACATTTGCAGTCTCTGTTTACACTTAGAGTCTTTGTTTATGTTTGTGGTCTGTTTTTATTGTAGCCCTTGTTTATATTTTGTTTTCGTTTACACTTTGAATCTCCGTTTGCTTTTGTTGTCTTTGTTCAAATTTAGTGTCTGTTTATATTTGTAGTCCTTGTTTACATCTAAAATCTTTGTTTTCATTTAGATTCTTTGTTTACATTTCTAGTCTGTGATTACATTTGTAGTCTTTGTTTACCTTTAGAGACTGTTTGTATTTAGGGATTTTGTTTACATTTGTAATCTTTTTTTTACATTTAGAGTCTCTCTTTTCATTTGTAGTCTGTTTACACTTACTGACTTTCTTTACATTTAGAGTCTTTGTTGATGTTTGAAGTCTTTCTTTACATTTAAATTGTTTGATTACATTTGTACTCTTTGTTTACATCTGTAGTCTTTTTGCAATTTGTAGTCTGTTTACATTTGCAGTGTTTGTTTACATTTGTAATCGTTGTTTACATTAGGAGTCTACATTTGCAGTGTTTGTTTACATTTGTACTCTTTTTTTACATTTAGAGTCTTTGTTGACATTTATAGTCTTTGTTTATATTTAGAGTCTTTGTTGACATTTATAGTCTTTGTTTACATTTGTTGTCTTTAATTGCATATAGAGTTTGTTCATGTTTAGTGTTTTCGTTTACATTTGTAGTTTTTGTTTACACATACAATCAGTTTATATTTTAAGCGTTTGTTTATATGTAGTGTTTGTTTACATTTACAGTCCTTGTTTACATTTGTATTCTTTGTTTACGTTTGGAGATTTCGTTTACATTTAAAGTCTTTCTTTACATCTGTAGTTTTTGTTTGCATTTAGAGTCTGTTTGCATTTAGAGGCTGTTTGCATTTTTAGCTTTGTTTACATTTAGTCTGTTTAAATTTAGAGAATGTTTACATTTAGAGTTTTGTTTTACATTTGTAGACTTTGTTTAGATATAGAGTCTTTGTTTACATTTGTAGTCTGATTACATTTGTTTTGTTTACATTAAGAGTCTTTGTTTATATATATAGAGTCTTTGTTTATGTTTGAAGTCATTGTTTACATTTAGACTTTGTTCACATTTAGAGCGTTTGTTTACATTTGTAGTCTTTGTTTACATCTGGAGACTTTGTTTACATTTGTAGTCTTTGTTGAAATTTAGAGTCTGTTTATATTTGTAGTCTTTGTTTACATTTAGAGCATATGCTTACATTTGTAATCTTTGTTTACACTTAGAGACTTTGTTAATGTTCGTAGTCTTTGTTTACATTTGTAGTTTTTGTTTACATTGGTAGTGTTTGTTTACATTTAGAGACTGTTTGCATTTGTATTGTTTGTTTACATTTAGAGTCTTTGTTTACATTTGTAGTCTTTGTTTACATTTAGAGACTTTCTTTATATTTAGAATCATTGTTTACATTTGTAATCTTTATTTACATTTAGAGTCTCTTTTCATTTGTATTGTGTTTACATTTACCAGGTGTATAAAATTAAATCCGCTGTTTGCGTATAGATGGCGCTAGTGAGTGTATAAAACAGCGGACATTTAAATGTCTTATAGTTTTTGTATTAGTTTGACGTCTGTTCACATAAATCAGTGCAAATCGTTAGTGATTTCATATAAAAACATTAATTTTTCTTCGTGTAAACATGTCTCGTTTTGTACCAAAAAAAGAGCATATGCGGGAAGCTCTGCTTTTCTGCTTCAATTTGAAGAAATCAGCTGCCGAATCGCATAGAATGCTTGTGGAAGCTTATGGTGACAGTGCTTTGTCAGAAACAACTTGCAGAGACTGGTTTCGTTGGTTCAAAAATGGCTATTTTGACTTAATGACAAAGAGCGTGAAAATCGGCCCCGAAAGTTTGACGACCATGAATTGCAGGCTCTTTTGGACGAAGATGATACCCAATCGCAAAAAATGCTTGCCGAGAAGTTAGGTGTCACTCAACCAGCCATTTCTATCCGTCTACATGTCATGGGAAAGGCCTTATTATCAACAAAGACATGACAAACTGATTTTTCTTCATGATAACGCGCCAGCACACACGTCAAAATTGGTCCAAAATTATCTCAAAACACTTAACTGGGAGGTGTTACCCCATCCCGCTTAATTCACCAGACCTGGCTCCTTCTGATTATCACCTGTTTTCATCAATGGGCCATGCACTCGCCGAACAGCACTTCGTTTCTTACGAAGACGTTCGAAAATGGCTGGACGAGTTGTTTGCCTCAAAAGATAAGGAATTCTTTTGGCGTGGAATTCACCAATTGCCCGAAAGATGGGAAAAATGTATAGTTAGCGAGGGAAACTATTTTGAATAAAATTTTGTTTTGCTTTATATAAAAAATAAATGTGTTTTTATTACTAAAAAACAGTGGATTTAAGCTTATACACCTGGTAGAGTCTTTGTTTACATTTGGAGTCTATTTTCATTTGCAGTGTTTGTTTACATTTGTAGTCTTTGTTTACATTTGGAGGGTTTTTACATTTGCAGTGTAGTCTTTGTTTGCATTTAGAGCCTTTATTGTATTCTTTGTTGCATTTAGAGCCTTTATTGTATTCTTTGTTTACATTTAGGTTATTTTTGGATGTGTACTTTTTGTTATATTTGTAGTTTTATTTTACATTTTTTGTCTTTGTTTACATATAGAGTTTGTTCATGTCTAGAGTTTTTGTTTACATTTGTAATTTTTGTTTACACTTAGAATCTGTTTACATTTAGTCTTTGTTTAAATTTAGAGTATGTTTACATTTAGAGTTTTGTTTTACATTTGTAGATTTTGTTTAGATTTAGAGTCTTTGGTTACATTTGTTGTCTGATTACATTTGAAGTTTTTGTTTACATTAAGAGTCTTTGTTTATATTTAGAATCTTTGTTTATGTTTGCAGTTATTGTTTACGTTTAGACTTTATTTACATTTAGAATATTTGTTTACATTTATAGTCTTTGTTTACATCTGGAGACTTTGTTTACATTTGTAGTCTATTTACATTTGTAGTGTTTACATTTGCAGTCTATGTTTACACTTATAGTCTGTTTATGTTTGTAGTCTGTTTTTATTGTAGCCTTTGTTTACATTTTGTTTTCGTTTACACTTAGAATTTCAGTTTGCTTTTGTAGCATTTGTTAAAATTTAGTGTCTGTTTCTATAATTAGTCCTTGTTTACATTTAGAATCTTTGTTTACATTGGTAGTCTTTGTTTACATTTGTAGTTTTTGTTTACATTTAGAGTCTTTGTTGACATTTTTAATCCTTGGCTACATTTGTTATCTTTGTTTTCATATAGAGTCTGTTGTCGTTTGAATCTTTGTTTGCATATGTAGTCTTTGTTTAGAGTTAGAATCTGTTTGCATTTTAAGTCTTTGTTTACATTTATACACTGTTTACATTCAGAGTCTTTGTTTAGATTTGTACTCTTTGTTTACATTTGTAGCCTTTGCTTACATTTAGTATCTTTGTTTACATTTGTATTCTTTGTTTACATTTAGAGTCTGTTTAATACAGATTTTATTTACATTTAAAGTCTTCCTTTATAATTGTAGCATTTGTTTAGATAGTTTTTCTTTGTTTACATTTGATATTCATGTTTACGTTTATAGAGTTTGTTTTCTTTTAGATCATTGTTTAAATTTATAGTCTTTCTTTACATTAAGGATCTTTGTTTATATTTCTGGTCGTTTACATTTTGGCATATATATACCTTTAAGGTTTTGTGTACATTTAGGGTCTTTGTTTACATTTGTTGTCTCTGTTTACATTTGTAGTCTCTGTTTACATTTGTACTCTGTCTTTACATTTAGAGTGTTTGTTGACTTTTATAGCCTTTGTTTACATTTAGAGTCTTTTTTGACATTTATAGTCTTTGTTTACATTTGTTGTTTTTGTTTGCATTTAGAGTTTGTTCATGTTTAGTGTTTTTGCTTACATTTAAAGTTTTTGTTTACACTTAGAATCTGTTTACATTTTAAACATTTGTTTATATTTAGTGTTTGTTAACATTTAGAGTCTTCGTTTACATTTAGTGTCTTTGTTTACATCTGTACTTTTTGTTTCCATTTAGAGTCTGTTTGCATTTTTAGCTTTATTTACATTCAGTCTTTGTTTAAATTTAGAGTATGTTTACATTTAGAGTTTTGCTTTCATTTGTAGACTTTGTTTAGATATAGAGTCTTTGTTTACATTTGTAGTCCGATTACATTTCTAATTTTGGTTTTCATTTGTAATCTTTTTTTTACATTTAGAGTCTCTCTTTTCATTTGTAGTCTGTTTACATTTATAGACTTTCTTTACATTTAGAGTTTTTGTTGATGTTTGAAGTCTTTCTTTACATTTAGATTGTTTGATTACATTTGTAATCTTTGTTTACATCTGTAGTCTTTTTTAAATTTGTAGTCTGTTTACATTTGCAGTGTTTGTTTACATTTGTAATCGCTGTTTACATTTGGAGTCTTTTTACATTTGCAGTGTTTGTTTACATTTGTAGTCACTGTTTACATTTGAGTCTTTGTTTTTATTTTAGTCTTTCTTTACATTTTGTCTTTGTTTACATTTAGAATGTCCGTTTACATTTGTAGTCTTTGGTCCAATTTAGAATCTGTTTTATATTTATAGTCTTTGTTTACATTTAGAGCCTATGCTTACATTTGTAGTCTTTGTTCACATCGGTAGTGTTTGTTTACATTTATACTCTTTGTTTGCATTTGTATTGTTTGTTTACATTTAGTCTTTGTATTACATTTAGAGAATTTCTTTATATTAAGAAACATTGTTTACATTTGTAATCTTTATTTACATTTAGAGTCTCTTTTCATTTGTATTATGTTTACATTAAGAGTCTTTGTTTACATTTGGAGTCTATTATCATTTGCAGTGCTTCTTTACATTTCGAGTCTTTGTTTACATTTGGAGTCTTTTTCATTTGCAGTGTTTGTTTCCATATGTAGTCTTTGTTTACATTTAGAGCCTTTATTTATATTTGTATACTTTATTTACATTTAGGGTATGTTTTGATTTGTACTTTTTGTTAATATTTTTAGTCTTTTTTTACATTTGTTGTCTTTGTTTACATATACAGTTTGTTCATGTTTAGAGATTTGTTTACATTTGTAGTTTTTGTTTACACTTAGAAACTGTTAACATTTTAAGCGTTTGTTTACATTTAGTGTTTGTTTACATTTAGAGTCTTTGTTTACATTTGTTGTCTTCGTTTACATTTAGAGTCTTTGTTTACATCTGTAGTTTTTGTCTTCGTTTAGAGTCTGTTTGAATTTTTAGCTTTGTTTATATTTAGTCTTTCTTTTAATTTAGAGTGTGCTTACATTTAGAGTTTTGTTTTACATTTGTAGACTTTGTTTAGATTTAGAGTCTTTGTTTACATTTGTAGTCTGATTACATTTGCAGTTTTTGTTTACATTAAGACTCTTTGTTTATATTTAGTGTCTTTGTTTATGTTTGAAGTCATTGTTTACTTTTAGACTTTGTTTACATTTAGAGTGTTTGTTTACATTTGTAGTCTTTATTTACATCGGGAGACTATGTTTATATTTGTAGTCTGTTGACATTTGCAGTGTTTACATTTGCAGTCTCTGTTTACACTTAGAGTCTTTGTTTATGTTTGTGGTCTGTTTTTATTGTAGCCCTTGTTTATATTTTGTTTTCGTTTACACTTTGAATCTCCGTTTGCTTTTGTTGTCTTTGTTCAAATTTAGTGTCTGTTTATATTTGTAGTCCTTGTTTACATCTAAAATCTTTAATTTCATTTAGATTCTTTGTTTACATTTCTAGTCTGTAATTACATTTGTAGTCTTTGTTTACCTTTAGAGACTGTTTGTATTTAGAGATTTTGTTTACATTTGTAATCTTTTTTTTACATTTAGAGTCTCTCTTTTTATTTGTAGTCTGTTTACACTTACAGACTTTCTTTACATTTAGAGTCTTTGTTGATGTTTGAAGTCTTTCTTTACATTTAAATTGTTTGATTACATTTGTACTCTTTGTTTACATCTGTAGTCTTTTTTCAATTTGTAGTCTGTTTACATTTGCAGTGTTTGTTTACATTTGTAATCGTTGTTTACATTAAGAGTCTTTTTACATTTGCAGTGTTTGTTTACATTTGTACTCTTTGTTTCCATTTAGAGTCTTTGTTGACATTTATAGTCTTTGTTTATATTTAGAGTCTTTGTTGACATTTATAGTCTTTGTTTACATTTGTTGTCTTTAATTGCATATAGAGTTTGTTCATGTTTAGTGTTTTTGTTTACATTTGTAGTTTTTGTTTACACATACAATCTGTTTATATTTTAAGCGTTTGTTTAAATGTAGTGTTTGTTTACATTTACAGTCCTTGTTTACATTTGTATTCTTTGTTTACGTTTGGAGATTTCGTTTACATTTAAAGTCTTTCTTTACATCTGTAGTTTTTGTTTGCATTTAGAGTTTGTTTGCATTTAGAGGCTGTTTGCATTTTTAGCTTTGTTTACATTTAGTCTGTTTAAATTTAGAGTATGTTTACATTTAGAGTTTTGTTTTACATTTGTAGACTTTGTTTAGATATAGAGTCTTTGTTTACATTTGTAGTCTGATTACATTTGTTTTGTTTACATTAAGAGTCTTTGTTTATATATATAGAGTCTTTGTTTATGTTTGAAGTCATTGTTTACATTTAGACTTTGTTCACATTTAGAGCGTTTGTTTTCATTTGTAGTCTTTGTTTACATCTGGAGACTTTGTTTACATTTGTAGTCTTTGTTGAAATTTAGAGTCTGTTTATATTTGTAGTCTTTGTTTACATTTAGAGCATATGCTTACATTTGTAATCTTTGTTTACACTTAGAGACTTTGTTAATGTTCGTAGTCTTTGTTTACATTTGTAGTTTTTGTTTACATTGGTAGTGTTTGTTTACATTTAGAGACTGTTTGCATTTGTATTGTTTGTTTACATTTAGAGTCTTTGTTTACATTTGTAGTCTTTGTTTACATTTAGAGACTTTCTTTATATTTAGAATCATTGTTTACATTTGTAATCTTTATTTACATTTAGAGTCTCTTTTCATTTGTATTATGTTTACATTTACCAGGTGTATAAAATTAAATCCGCTGTTTGCGTATAGATGGCGCTAGTGAGTGTATTAACAGCGGACATTTAAATGCTTATTGTTTTTGTATTAGTTTGACGTCTGTTCACATAAATCAGTGCAAATCGTTAGTGATTTCATATAAAAACATTAATTTTTCTTCGTGTAAACATGTCTCGTTTTGTACCAAAAAAAGAGCATATGCGGGAAGCTCTGCTTTTCTGCTTCAATTTGAAGAAATCAGCTGCCGAATCGCATAGAATGCTTGTGGAAGCTTATGGTGACAGTGCTTTGTCAGAAACAACTTGCAGAGACTGGTTTCGTTGGTTCAAAAATGGCTATTTTGACTTAATGACAAAGAGCGTGAAAATTGGCCCTGAAAGTTTGACGACCATGAATTGCAGGCTCTTTTGGACGAAGATGATACCCAATCGCAAAAAATGCTTGCCGAGAAGTTAGGTGTCACTCAACCAGCCATTTCTATCCGTCTACATGCCATGGGAAAGGCCTTATTATCAACAAAGACATGACAAACTGATTTTTCTTCATGATAACGCGCCAGCACACACGTCAAAATTGGTCCAAAATTATCTCAAAACACTTAACTGGGAGGTGTTACCCCATCCCGCTTAATTCACCAGACCTGGCTCCTTCTGATTATCACCTGTTTTCATCAATGGGCCATGCACTCGCCGAACAGCACTTCGTTTCTTACGAAGACGTTCGAAAATGGCTGGACGAGTTGTTTGCCTCAAAAGATAAGGAATTCTTTTGGCGTGGAATTCACCAATTGCCCGAAAGATGGGAAAAATGTATAGTTAGCGAGGGAAACTATTTTGAATAAAATTTTTTTTGCTTTATATAAAAAATAAATGTGTTTTTATTACTAAAAAACAGCGGATTTAAGCTTATACACCTGGTAGAGTCTTTGTTTACATTTGGAGTCTATTTTCATTTGCAGTGTTTGTTTACATTTGTAGTCTTTGTTTACATTTGGAGGGTTTTTACATTTGCAGTGTAGTCTTTGTTTGCATTTAGAGCCTTTATTGTATTCTTTGTTGCATTTAGAGCCTTTATTGTATTCTTTGTTTACATTTAGGTTATTTTTGGATGTGTACTTTTTGTTATATTTGTAGTTTTATTTTACATTTTTTGTCTTTGTTTACATATAGAGTTTGTTCATGTCTAGAGTTTTTGTTTACATTTGTAATTTTTGTTTACACTTAGAATCTGTTTACATTTAGTCTTTGTTTAAATTTAGAGTATGTTTACATTTAGAATTTTGTTTTACATTTGTAGATTTTGTTTAGATTTAGAGTCTTTGGTTACATTTGTTGTCTGATTACATTTGAAGTTTTTGTTTACATTAAGAGTCTTTGTTTATATTTAGAATCTTTGTTTATGTTTGCAGTTATTGTTTACGTTTAGACTTTATTTACATTTAGAATATTTGTTTACATTTATAGTCTTTGTTTACATCTGGAGACTTTGTTTACATTTGTAGTCTATTTACATTTCTGGTGTTTACATTTGCAGTCTATGTTTACACTTATAGTCTGTTTATGTTTGTAGTCTGTTTTTATTGTAGCCTTTGTTTACATTTTGTTTTCGTTTACACTTAGAATTTCAGTTTGCTTTTGTAGCATTTGTTAAAATTTAGTGTCTGTTTCTATAATTAGTCCTTGTTTACATTTAGAATCTTTGTTTACATTGGTAGTCTTTGTTTACATTTGTAGTTTTTGTTTACATTTAGAGTCTTTGTTGACATTTTTAATCCTTGGCTACATTTGTTATCTTTGTTTTCATATAGAGTCTGTTGTCGTTTGAATCTTTGTTTGCATATGTAGTCTTTGTTTAGAGTTAGAATCTGTTTGCATTTTAAGTCTTTGTTTACATTTATACACTGTTTACATTCAGAGTCTTTGTTTAGATTTGTACTCTTTGTTTAGATTTGTAGCCTTTGCTTACATTTAGTATCTTTGTATACATTTGTATTCTTTGTTTACATTTAGAGTCTGTTTAATACAGATTTTATTTACATTTAAAGTCTTCCTTTATAATTGTAGCATTTGTTTAGATAGTTTTTCTTTGTTTACATTTGATATTCATGTTTACGTTTATAGAGTTTGTTTTCTTTTAGATCATTGTTTAAATTTATAGTCTTTCTTTACATTAAGGATCTTTGTTTATATTTCTGGTCGTTTACATTTTGGCATATATATACCTTTAAGGTTTTGTGTACATTTAGGGTCTTTGTTTACATTTGTTGTCTCTGTTTACATTTGTAGTCTCTGTTTACATTTGTACTCTGTCTTTACATTTAGAGTGTTTGTTGACTTTTATAGCCTTTGTTTACATTTAGAGTCTTTTTTGACATTTATAGTCTTTGTTTACATTTGTTGTTTTTGTTTGCATTTAGAGTTTGTTCATGTTTAGTGTTTTTGCTTACATTTAAAGTTTTTGTTTACACTTAGAATCTGTTTACATTTTAAACATTTGTTTATATTTAGTGTTTGTTAACATTTAGAGTCTTCATTTACATTTAGTGTCTTTGTTTACATCTGTAGTTTTTGTTTCCATTTAGAGTCTGTTTGCATTTTTAGCTTTATTTACATTCAGTCTTTGTTTAAATTTAGAGTATGTTTACATTTAGAGTTTTGTTTTCATTTGTAGACTTTGTTTAGATATAGAGTCTTTGTTTACATTTGTAGTCCGATTACATTTCTAATTTTGGTTTTCATTTGTAATCTTTTTTTTACATTTAGAGTCTCTCTTTTCATTTGTAGTCTGTTTACATTTATAGACTTTCTTTACATTTAGAGTTTTTGTTGATGTTTGAAGTCTTTCTTTACATTTAGATTGTTTGATTACATTTGTAATCTTTGTTTACATCTGTAGTCTTTTTTAAATTTGTAGTCTGTTTACATTTGCAGTGTTTGTTTACATTTGTAATCGCTGTTTACATTTGGAGTCGTTTTACATTTGCAGTGTTTGTTTACATTTGTAGTCACTGTTTACATTTGAGTCTTTGTTTTTATTTTAGTCTTTCTTTACATTTTGTCTTTCTTTACATTTAGAATGTCCGTTTACATTTGTATTCTTTGGTCCAATTTAGAATCTGTTTTATATTTAAAGTCTTTGTTTACATTTAGAGCCTATGCTTACATTTGTAGTCTTTGTTCACATCGGTAGTGTTTGTTTACATTTATACTCTTTGTTTGCATTTGTATTGTTTGTTTACATTTAGTCTTTGTATTACATTTAGAGAATTTCTTTATATTAAGAAACATTGTTTACATTTGTAATCTTTATTTACATTTAGAGTCTCTTTTCATTTGTATTATGTTTACATTAAGAGTCTTTGTTTACATTTGGAGTCTATTATCATTTGCAGTGCTTCTTTACATTTCGAGTCTTTGTTTACATTTGGAGTCTTTTTCATTTGCAGTGTTTGTTTCCATATGCACTCTTTGTTTACATTTAGAGCCTTTATTTATATTTGTATACTTTATTTACATTTAGGGTATGTTTTGATTTGTACTTTTTGTTAATATTTTTAGTCTTTTTTTACATTTGTTGTCTTTGTTTACATATACAGTTTGTTCATGTTTAGAGATTTGTTTACATTTGTAGTTTTTGTTTACACTTAGAAACTGTTAACATTTTAAGCGTTTGTTAACATTTAGTGTTTGTTTACATTTAGAGTCTTTGTTTACATTTGTTGTCTTCGTTTACATTTAGAGTCTTTGTTTACATCTGTAGTTTTTGTCTTCGTTTAGAGTCTGTTTGAATTTTTAGCTTTGTTTATATTTAGTCTTTCTTTTAATTTAGAGTGTGCTTACATTTAGAGTTTTGTTTTACATTTGTAGACTTTGTTTAGATTTAGAGTCTTTGTTTACATTTGTAGTCTGATTTCATTTGCAGTTTTTGTTTACATTAAGACTCTTTGTTTATATTTAGTGTCTTTGTTTATGTTTGAAGTCATTGTTTACTTTTAGACTTTGTTTACATTTAGAGTGTTTGTTTACATTTGTAGTCTTTATTTACATCGGGAGACTATGTTTATATTTGTAGTCTGTTGACATTTGCAGTGTTTACATTTGCAGTCTCTGTTTACACTTAGAGTCTTTGTTTATGTTTGTGGTCTGTTTTTATTGTAGCCCTTGTTTATATTTTGTTTTCGTTTACACTTTGAATCTCCGTTTGCTTTTGTTGTCTTTGTTCAAATTTAGTGTCTGTTTATATTTGTAGTCCTTGTTTACATCTAAAATCTTTGATTTCATTTAGATTCTTTGTTTACATTTCTAGTCTGTGATTACATTTGTAGTCTTTGTTTACCTTTAGAGACTGTTTGTATTTAGAGATTTTGTTTACATTTGTAATCTTTTTTTTACATTTAGAGTCTCTCTTTTCATTTGTAGTCTGTTTACACTTACAGACTTTCTTTACATTTAGAGTCTTTGTTGATGTTTGAAGTCTTTCTTTACATTTAAATTGTTTGATTACATTTGTACTCTTTGTTTACATCTGTAGTCTTTTTTCAATTTGTAGTCTGTTTACATTTGCAGTGTTTGTTTACATTTGTAATCGTTGTTTACATTAGGAGTCTTTTTGCATTTGCAGTGTTTGTTTACATTTGTACTCTTTGTTTACATTTAGAGTCTTTGTTGACATTTATAGTCTTTGTTTATATTTAGAGTCTTTGTTGACATTTATAGTCTTTGTTTACATTTGTTGTCTTTAATTGCATATAGAGTTTGTTCATGTTTAGTGTTTTTGTTTACATTTGTAGTTTTTGTTTACACATACAATCTGTTTATATTTTAAGCGTTTGTTTATATGTAGTGTTTGTTTACATTTACAGTCCTTGTTTACATTTGTATTCTTTGTTTACGTTTGGAGATTTCGTTTACATTTAAAGTCTTTCTTTACATCTGTAGTTTTTGTTTGCATTTAGAGTTTGTTTGCATTTAGAGGCTGTTTGCATTTTTAGCTTTGTTTACATTTAGTCTGTTTAAATTTAGAGTATGTTTACATTTAGAGTTTTGTTTTACATTTGTAGTCTTTGTTTAGATATAGAGTCTTTGTTTACATTTGTAGTCTGATTACATTTGTTTTGTTTACATTAAGAGTCTTTCTTTATATATATAGAGTCTTTGTTTATGTTTGAAGTCATTGTTTACATTTAGACTTTGTTCACATTTAGAGCGTTTGTTTACATTTGTTGTCTTTGTTTACATCTGGAGACTTTGTTTACATTTGTAGTCTTTGTTGAAATTTAGAGTCTGTTTATATTTGTAGTCTTTGTTTACATTTAGAGACTTTCTTTATATTTAGAATAATTGTTTACATTTGTAATCTTTATTTACATTTACAGTCTCTTCTCATTTGTATTATGTTTACATTTACCAGGTGTATAAAATTAAATCCGCTGTTTGCGTATAGATGGCGCTAGTGAGTGTATTAACAGCGGACATTTAAATGTCTTATTGTTTTTGTATTAGTTTGACGTCTGTTCACATAAATCAGTGCAAATCGTTAGTGATTTCATATAAAAACATTAATTTTTCTTCGTGTAAACATGTCTCGTTTTGTACCAAAAAAAGAGCATATGCGGGAAGCTCTGCTTTTCTGCTTCAATTTGAAGAAATCAGCTGCCGAATCGCATAGAATGCTTGTGGAAGCTTATGGTGACAGTGCTTTGTCAGAAACAACTTGCAGAGACTGGTTTCGTCTGTTCAAAAATGGCTATTTTGACTTAATGACAAAGAGCGTGAAAATCGGCCCCGAGAGTTTGACGAACATGAATTACAGGCTCTTTTGGACGAAGATGATACCCAATCGCAAAAAATGCTTGCCGAGAAGTTAGGTGTCACTCAACCAGCCATTTCTATCCGTCTATATGCCATGGGAAAGGCCTTATTATCAACAAAGATATGACAAACTGATTTTTCTTCATGATAACGCGCCAGCACACACGTCAAAATTGGTCCAAAATTATCTCAAAACACTTAACTGGGAGGTGTTACCCCATCCCGCTTAATTCACCAGACCTGGCTCCTTCTGATTATCACCTGTTTTCATCAATGGGCCATGCACTCGCCGAACAGCTCTTCGTTTCTTACGAAGACGTTCGAAAATGGCTGGACGAGTGGTTTGCCTCAAAAGATAAGGAATTCTTTTGGCGTGGAATTCACCAATTCCCCGAAAGATGGGAAAAATGTATAGTTAGCGAGAGAAACTATTTTGAATAAAATTTTGTTTTGCTTTATATAAAAAATAAATGTGTTTTTATTACTAAAAAACAGCGGATTTAAGCTTATACACCTGGTAGAGTCTTTGTTTACATTTGGAGTCTATTTTCATTTGCAGTGTTTGTTTACATTTGTAGTCTTTGTTTACATTTGGAGTGTTTTTACATTTGCAGTGTAGTCTTTGTTTGCATTTAGAGCCTTTATTGTATTCTTTGTTGCATTTAGAGCCTTTATTGTATTCTTTGGGTTATTTAGGTTATTTTTGGATGTGTACTTTTTGTTATATTTGTAGTTTTATTTTACATTTTTTGTCTTTGTTTACATATAGAGTTTGTTCATGTCTAGAGTTTTTGTTTGCATTTGTAATTTTTGTTTACACTTAGAATCTGTTTACATTTAGTCTTTGTTTAAATTTAGAGTATGTTTACATTTAGAGTTTTGTTTTACATTTGTAGATTTTGTTTAGATTTAGAGTCTTTGGTTACATTTGTTGTCTGATTACATTTGAAGTTTTTGTTTACATTAAGAGTCTTTGTTTATATTTAGAGTCTTTATTTATGTTTGCAGTTATTGTTTACGTTTAGACTTTATTTACATTTAGAATATTTGTTTACATTTATAGCCTTTGTTTACATCTGGAGACTTTGTTTACATTTGTAGTCTATTTACATTTGTAGTGTTTACATTTGCAGTCTATGTTTACACTGTTACAGAATCTCCGTTTGCTTTTGTAGCCTTTGTTCAAATTTAGTGTCTGTTTATATTTGTAGTTCTTGTTTACATTTAAAATCTTTGTTTACATTGGTAGTCTTTGTTTACCTTTAGATTCTTTGTTTACATTTAGAGACAGTGTTTATATTTGTAGTCTGTGATTACATTTGTAGACTTTGTTTACCTTCAGAGACTGTTTGTATTTAGAGTTTTTGTTTACATTTGTAATCTTTTTTTTTACATTTAGAGTCTCTCTTTTCATTTGTAGTCTGTTTACATTTATAAGCTTTCTTTACATTTAGAGTCTTTGTTGATGTGTGAAGTCTTTCTTTACATTTAGATTGTTTGATTTCATTTGTACTCTTTGTTTACATCTGTAGTCTTTTTTAAATCTGTAGTCTGTTTACATTTGCAGTGTTTTTTTACATTTGCAGTGTTTGTTTACATTTGTAATCCTTGTTTACATTAGGAGTCTTTTTACATTTGCAGTGTTTGTCTACATTTGTTGTCACTGTTTACATTTAGAGTTATTTAGAGCTACATTTAGAGTTACGTTTAGAGTTATTGTTTTTATTGTAGTCTTTCTTTACATTTTGTCTTTGTTTACATTTAGAATGTCCGTTTACATTTGTAGTCTTTGCTCAAATTTAGAGTCTGTTTATATTTGTAGTCTCTGTTTACGTTTATAGACTTTCTTTACATTTAGAGTTTTTGTTGATGTTTGAAGTCTTTCTTTACATTTAGATTGTTTGATTACATTTGTAATCTTTGTTTACATCTGTAGTCTTTTTTAAATTTGTAGTCTGTTTACATTTGCAGTGTTTGTTTACATTTGTAATCGCTGTTTACATTTGGAGTCGTTTTACATTTGCAGTGTTTGTTTACATTTGTAGTCACTGTTTACATTTGAGTCTTTGTTTTTATTTTAGTCTTTCTTTACATTTTGTCTTTCTTTACATTTAGAATGTCCGTTTACATTTGTATTCTTTGGTCCAATTTAGAATCTGTTTTATATTTAAAGTCTTTGTTTACATTTAGAGCCTATGCTTACATTTGTAGTCTTTGTTCACATCGGTAGTGTTTGTTTACATTTATACTCTTTGTTTGCATTTGTATTGTTTGTTTACATTTAGTCTTTGTATTACATTTAGAGAATTTCTTTATATTAAGAAACATTGTTTACATTTGTAATCTTTATTTACATTTAGAGTCTCTTTTCATTTGTATTATGTTTACATTAAGAGTCTTTGTTTACATTTGGAGTCTATTATCATTTGCAGTGCTTCTTTACATTTCGAGTCTTTGTTTACATTTGGAGTCTTTTTCATTTGCAGTGTTTGTTTCCATATGCACTCTTTGTTTACATTTAGAGCCTTTATTTATATTTGTATACTTTATTTACATTTAGGGTATGTTTTGATTTGTACTTTTTGTTAATATTTTTAGTCTTTTTTTACATTTGTTGTCTTTGTTTACATATACAGTTTGTTCATGTTTAGAGATTTGTTTACATTTGTAGTTTTTGTTTACACTTAGAAACTGTTAACATTTTAAGCGTTTGTTAACATTTAGTGTTTGTTTACATTTAGAGTCTTTGTTTACATTTGTTGTCTTCGTTTACATTTAGAGTCTTTGTTTACATCTGTAGTTTTTGTCTTCGTTTAGAGTCTGTTTGAATTTTTAGCTTTGTTTATATTTAGTCTTTCTTTTAATTTAGAGTGTGCTTACATTTAGAGTTTTGTTTTACATTTGTAGACTTTGTTTAGATTTAGAGTCTTTGTTTACATTTGTAGTCTGATTTCATTTGCAGTTTTTGTTTACATTAAGACTCTTTGTTTATATTTAGTGTCTTTGTTTATGTTTGAAGTCATTGTTTACTTTTAGACTTTGTTTACATTTAGAGTGTTTGTTTACATTTGTAGTCTTTATTTACATCGGGAGACTATGTTTATATTTGTAGTCTGTTGACATTTGCAGTGTTTACATTTGCAGTCTCTGTTTACACTTAGAGTCTTTGTTTATGTTTGTGGTCTGTTTTTATTGTAGCCCTTGTTTATATTTTGTTTTCGTTTACACTTTGAATCTCCGTTTGCTTTTGTTGTCTTTGTTCAAATTTAGTGTCTGTTTATATTTGTAGTCCTTGTTTACATCTAAAATCTTTGATTTCATTTAGATTCTTTGTTTACATTTCTAGTCTGTGATTACATTTGTAGTCTTTGTTTACCTTTAGAGACTGTTTGTATTTAGAGATTTTGTTTACATTTGTAATCTTTTTTTTACATTTAGAGTCTCTCTTTTCATTTGTAGTCTGTTTACACTTACAGACTTTCTTTACATTTAGAGTCTTTGTTGATGTTTGAAGTCTTTCTTTACATTTAAATTGTTTGATTACATTTGTACTCTTTGTTTACATCTGTAGTCTTTTTTCAATTTGTAGTCTGTTTACATTTGCAGTGTTTGTTTACATTTGTAATCGCTGTTTACATTTGGAGTCGTTTTACATTTGCAGTGTTTGTTTACATTTGTAGTCACTGTTTACATTTGAGTCTTTGTTTTTATTTTAGTCTTTCTTTACATTTTGTCTTTCTTTACATTTAGAATGTCCGTTTACATTTGTATTCTTTGGTCCAATTTAGAATCTGTTTTATATTTAAAGTCTTTGTTTACATTTAGAGCCTATGCTTACATTTGTAGTCTTTGTTCACATCGGTAGTGTTTGTTTACATTTATACTCTTTGTTTGCATTTGTATTGTTTGTTTACATTTAGTCTTTGTATTACATTTAGAGAATTTCTTTATATTAAGAAACATTGTTTACATTTGTAATCTTTATTTACATTTAGAGTCTCTTTTCATTTGTATTATGTTTACATTAAGAGTCTTTGTTTACATTTGGAGTCTATTATCATTTGCAGTGCTTCTTTACATTTCGAGTCTTTGTTTACATTTGGAGTCTTTTTCATTTGCAGTGTTTGTTTCCATATGCACTCTTTGTTTACATTTAGAGCCTTTATTTATATTTGTATACTTTATTTACATTTAGGGTATGTTTTGATTTGTACTTTTTGTTAATATTTTTAGTCTTTTTTTACATTTGTTGTCTTTGTTTACATATACAGTTTGTTCATGTTTAGAGATTTGTTTACATTTGTAGTTTTTGTTTACACTTAGAAACTGTTAACATTTTAAGTGTTTGTTAACATTTAGTGTTTGTTTACATTTAGAGTCTTTGTTTACATTTGTTGTCTTCGTTTACATTTAGAGTCTTTGTTTACATCTGTAGTTTTTGTCTTCGTTTAGAGTCTGTTTGAATTTTTAGCTTTGTTTATATTTAGTCTTTCTTTTAATTTAGAGTGTGCTTACATTTAGAGTTTTGTTTTACATTTGTAGACTTTGTTTAGATTTAGAGTCTTTGTTTACATTTGTAGTCTGATTTCATTTGCAGTTTTTGTTTACATTAAGACTCTTTGTTTATATTTAGTGTCTTTGTTTATGTTTGAAGTCATTGTTTACTTTTAGACTTTGTTTACATTTAGAGTGTTTGTTTACATTTGTAGTCTTTATTTACATCGGGAGACTATGTTTATATTTGTAGTCTGTTGACATTTGCAGTGTTTACATTTGCAGTCTCTGTTTACACTTAGAGTCTTTGTTTATGTTTGTGGTCTGTTTTTATTGTAGCCCTTGTTTATATTTTGTTTTCGTTTACACTTTGAATCTCCGTTTGCTTTTGTTGTCTTTGTTCAAATTTAGTGTCTGTTTATATTTGTAGTCCTTGTTTACATCTAAAATCTTTGATTTCATTTAGATTCTTTGTTTACATTTCTAGTCTGTGATTACATTTGTAGTCTTTGTTTACCTTTAGAGACTGTTTGTATTTAGAGATTTTGTTTACATTTGTAATCTTTTTTTTACATTTAGAGTCTCTCTTTTCATTTGTAGTCTGTTTACACTTACAGACTTTCTTTACATTTAGAGTCTTTGTTGATGTTTGAAGTCTTTCTTTACATTTAAATTGTTTGATTACATTTGTACTCTTTGTTTACATCTGTAGTCTTTTTTCAATTTGTAGTCTGTTTACATTTGCAGTGTTTGTTTACATTTGTAATCGTTGTTTACATTAGGAGTCTTTTTGCATTTGCAGTGTTTGTTTACATTTGTACTCTTTGTTTACATTTAGAGTCTTTGTTGACATTTATAGTCTTTGTTTATATTTAGAGTCTTTGTTGACATTTATAGTCTTTGTTTACATTTGTTGTCTTTAATTGCATATAGAGTTTGTTCATGTTTAGTGTTTTTGTTTACATTTGTAGTTTTTGTTTACACATACAATCTGTTTATATTTTAAGCGTTTGTTTATATGTAGTGTTTGTTTACATTTACAGTCCTTGTTTACATTTGTATTCTTTGTTTACGTTTGGAGATTTCGTTTACATTTAAAGTCTTTCTTTACATCTGTAGTTTTTGTTTGCATTTAGAGTTTGTTTGCATTTAGAGGCTGTTTGCATTTTTAGCTTTGTTTACATTTAGTCTGTTTAAATTTAGAGTATGTTTACATTTAGAGTTTTGTTTTACATTTGTAGTCTTTGTTTAGATATAGAGTCTTTGTTTACATTTGTAGTCTGATTACATTTGTTTTGTTTACATTAAGAGTCTTTCTTTATATATATAGAGTCTTTGTTTATGTTTGAAGTCATTGTTTACATTTAGACTTTGTTCACATTTAGAGCGTTTGTTTACATTTGTTGTCTTTGTTTACATCTGGAGACTTTGTTTACATTTGTAGTCTTTGTTGAAATTTAGAGTCTGTTTATATTTGTAGTCTTTGTTTACATTTAGAGACTTTCTTTATATTTAGAATAATTGTTTACATTTGTAATCTTTATTTACATTTACAGTCTCTTCTCATTTGTATTATGTTTACATTTACCAGGTGTATAAAATTAAATCCGCTGTTTGCGTATAGATGGCGCTAGTGAGTGTATTAACAGCGGACATTTAAATGTCTTATTGTTTTTGTATTAGTTTGACGTCTGTTCACATAAATCAGTGCAAATCGTTAGTGATTTCATATAAAAACATTAATTTTTCTTCGTGTAAACATGTCTCGTTTTGTACCAAAAAAAGAGCATATGCGGGAAGCTCTGCTTTTCTGCTTCAATTTGAAGAAATCAGCTGCCGAATCGCATAGAATGCTTGTGGAAGCTTATGGTGACAGTGCTTTGTCAGAAACAACTTGCAGAGACTGGTTTCGTCTGTTCAAAAATGGCTATTTTGACTTAATGACAAAGAGCGTGAAAATCGGCCCCGAGAGTTTGACGAACATGAATTACAGGCTCTTTTGGACGAAGATGATACCCAATCGCAAAAAATGCTTGCCGAGAAGTTAGGTGTCACTCAACCAGCCATTTCTATCCGTCTATATGCCATGGGAAAGGCCTTATTATCAACAAAGATATGACAAACTGATTTTTCTTCATGATAACGCGCCAGCACACACGTCAAAATTGGTCCAAAATTATCTCAAAACACTTAACTGGGAGGTGTTACCCCATCCCGCTTAATTCACCAGACCTGGCTCCTTCTGATTATCACCTGTTTTCATCAATGGGCCATGCACTCGCCGAACAGCTCTTCGTTTCTTACGAAGACGTTCGAAAATGGCTGGACGAGTGGTTTGCCTCAAAAGATAAGGAATTCTTTTGGCGTGGAATTCACCAATTCCCCGAAAGATGGGAAAAATGTATAGTTAGCGAGAGAAACTATTTTGAATAAAATTTTGTTTTGCTTTATATAAAAAATAAATGTGTTTTTATTACTAAAAAACAGCGGATTTAAGCTTATACACCTGGTAGAGTCTTTGTTTACATTTGGAGTCTATTTTCATTTGCAGTGTTTGTTTACATTTGTAGTCTTTGTTTACATTTGGAGTGTTTTTACATTTGCAGTGTAGTCTTTGTTTGCATTTAGAGCCTTTATTGTATTCTTTGTTGCATTTAGAGCCTTTATTGTATTCTTTGGGTTATTTAGGTTATTTTTGGATGTGTACTTTTTGTTATATTTGTAGTTTTATTTTACATTTTTTGTCTTTGTTTACATATAGAGTTTGTTCATGTCTAGAGTTTTTGTTTGCATTTGTAATTTTTGTTTACACTTAGAATCTGTTTACATTTAGTCTTTGTTTAAATTTAGAGTATGTTTACATTTAGAGTTTTGTTTTACATTTGTAGATTTTGTTTAGATTTAGAGTCTTTGGTTACATTTGTTGTCTGATTACATTTGAAGTTTTTGTTTACATTAAGAGTCTTTGTTTATATTTAGAGTCTTTATTTATGTTTGCAGTTATTGTTTACGTTTAGACTTTATTTACATTTAGAATATTTGTTTACATTTATAGCCTTTGTTTACATCTGGAGACTTTGTTTACATTTGTAGTCTATTTACATTTGTAGTGTTTACATTTGCAGTCTATGTTTACACTGTTACAGAATCTCCGTTTGCTTTTGTAGCCTTTGTTCAAATTTAGTGTCTGTTTATATTTGTAGTTCTTGTTTACATTTAAAATCTTTGTTTACATTGGTAGTCTTTGTTTACCTTTAGATTCTTTGTTTACATTTAGAGACAGTGTTTATATTTGTAGTCTGTGATTACATTTGTAGACTTTGTTTACCTTCAGAGACTGTTTGTATTTAGAGTTTTTGTTTACATTTGTAATCTTTTTTTTTACATTTAGAGTCTCTCTTTTCATTTGTAGTCTGTTTACATTTATAAGCTTTCTTTACATTTAGAGTCTTTGTTGATGTGTGAAGTCTTTCTTTACATTTAGATTGTTTGATTTCATTTGTACTCTTTGTTTACATCTGTAGTCTTTTTTAAATCTGTAGTCTGTTTACATTTGCAGTGTTTTTTTACATTTGCAGTGTTTGTTTACATTTGTAATCCTTGTTTACATTAGGAGTCTTTTTACATTTGCAGTGTTTGTCTACATTTGTTGTCACTGTTTACATTTAGAGTTATTTAGAGCTACATTTAGAGTTACGTTTAGAGTTATTGTTTTTATTGTAGTCTTTCTTTACATTTTGTCTTTGTTTACATTTAGAATGTCCGTTTACATTTGTAGTCTTTGCTCAAATTTAGAGTCTGTTTATATTTGTAGTCTCTGTTTACGTTTAGAGCCTATGCCTACATTTGTAGTCTTTGTTTGCACTTAGAAAATTTCTAATGTTTGTAGTCTTTGTTTACATTTGTTGTCTTTGTTTACATCGGTAGTGTTTGTTAACATTTAGAGTCTTTCTTTGCATTTGTATTGTTTGTTTATATTTAGAGTCTTTGTTTACATTTATAGTCTTTGTTCAAATTTAGAGTCTGTTTTTGTTTGATGTCTCTGTTTGAATTTAGAGTTTTTTTACATTTGAAGTGCTTGTTTACATCTGTAGTCTTTGTTTAATATTTTCTTTACATTTGTAGTCTTTGTTTACATTTAGAGTCTTTGTTGACATTTTTAATCCTTGGCTACATTTGTTATCTTTGTTTTCATATAGAGTCTGTTGTCGTTTGAATCTTTGTTTGCATATGTAGTCTTTGTTTAGAGTTAAAATCTGTTTGCATTTTAAGTCTGTTTACATTTAGACACTGTTTACATTTAGAGTCTTTGTTTAGATTTGTACTCTTTGTTTACATTTGTAGCCTTTGTTTACATTTAGTATCTTTTTTACACTTGTATTCTTTGTTTACATTTAGAGTCTGTTTAATACGGATTTTATTTACATTTAAAGTCTTCCTTTGTTTGTAGCATTTGTTTGGATAGTTTTTCTTTGTTTACATTTGATATTCATGTTTACGTTTATAGAGTTTTTTTTCTTTTAGATCATTGTTTAAATTTATTGTCTTTCTTTACATTTACGATCTTATTTTATATTTGTGGTCGTTTACATTTTGACATATATATACCTTTAAGGTTTTGTGTACATTTAGGTTCTTTATTTACATTTGTAGTCTCTGTTTACATTTTTAGTCTCTGTTTATATTTGTAGTCTCTGTTTACATTTGTACTCTTTCTTTACATTTAGAGTGTTTGTTGACATTTATAGTCTTTGTTTACATTTAGAGTCTTTGTTTACATTTATTGTCTTTTTTTACATTTGTTGTTTTTGTTTGCATTTAGAGTTTGTTCATGTTTAGTGTTTTTGCTGACATTTAAAGTTTTTGTTTACACTTAGAATCTGTTTACATTTTAAACATTTGTTTATATTTTGTGTTTGTTTACATTTAGAGTCTTCGTTTACATTTGGTGTCTTTGTTTACATCTGTAGTTTTTTTTTCCATTTAGAGTCTGTTTGCATTTTTAGCTTTATTTACATTCAGTCTTTGTTTAAATTTAGAGTATGTTTACATTTAGAGTTTTGTTTTACATTTGTAGTCTTTGTTTAGATATAGAGTCTTTGTTTACATTTGTAATCCGATTACATTTGTACTTTTGGTTTACATTTGTAATTTTTTTTTTACATTTAGAGTCTCTCTTTTCATTTGTAGTCTGTTTACATTTATAGACTTTCTTTACATTTAGTCTTTGTTGATGTTTGAAGTTTTTCTTTACATTTAGATTGTTTGATTACATTTGTACTCTTTGTTTACATCTGTAGTCTTTTTTAAATGTTCAGTCTGTTTACATTTGCAGTGTTTGTTTACATTTGTAATCGCTGTTTACATTTGTAGTCACTGTTTACATTTGAGTCTTTGTTTTTATTTTAGTCTTTCTTTACATTTTGTCTTTGTTTACATTTTGAATGTCCGTTTACATCTGTAGTCTTTTTTAAATGTTCAGTCTGTTTACATTTGCAGTGTTTGTTTACATTTGTAATCGCTGTTTACATTTGTAGTCACTGTTTACATTTGAGTCTTTGTTTTTATTTTAGTCTTTGTTTACATTTTGCCTTTGTTTACATTTAGAATGTCCGTTTACTGTCCGTTTTCGTAAACCATGTCTACCTCTCGCGGAACGATCCTACTCGGAAAAGGGGTGATGCGTTGAATGAGATGGGCACTTAGCCAAATGCGCTTTTCGTTCTACACGTGTTCGTTTTCTTTTTATGAGTCTTCAATATTTATTTTACCTTTTTACGCGAATTTAAAGTTTAATTTTTAATTTTAATTAACAATATTTTATTTAATGTAATTTATATGACAATATGCGCGAAAAATAAAAGGTGTAAAATAATCATGATAAAAAAATCTAATGATTTGATTTAAATACGATTTTCTGTAAATTTCTGTAAAATAGAGATCCAAAAATATGGTATTTTTATTTTAGCAGTATAATTTAAAAGAAAAAAATATATTACTTTTACTACAGGTAAAGTCTACTGTAAACGTTGTTCTTTTTCTCTTCTTTTATTAATGAATTATGTAAATTTTACCTAATTTAAGTCATTTTTAATTAATTTACTACTATAATCAGTGCATGAAACAAGTGTTCAGGTATGACAGATATAGTACGAATTTAGAGATCAAGTAAGCAAATAAAAATAATTTTAACTGAAAAAAAAAAAAAGAAGAAGAAGAAAGAAAACAGGCATTTACTTTTAAGTTTACGGATTTTATTTTGCATCGAAGAATAAAACTGATCTTCTACACTTATTTAAAAATTACAAGGGGGAAAAATCAGCATTTTGCCTTTATACGAATATAACGAAGAAGTATCGCCTCAAAATTCAATAATGTCCTGAAAAGAAAAAAAAAGAAAAAAGAAACCGCAACTTATCTCTCACTCGTAAAATGTAAACATTCTCTCATCTTCTACGCTTCTACCCTATTTTAACAAAATCAATGCAGACCTCACGCATGCGCATAGGTGAGCAGGGTCACAGCTAACGAAAACAAACAATACATTTGTAGTCTTTGTTCAGATTTATAGTCTGTTTTATATTTGTAGTCTTTGTTTACATTTAGAGCCTGTGCTAACATTTGTCGTCTTTGTTTACACTTAGAGACTTTGTTAATGTTTGTAGTCTTTGTTTACATCGGAAGTGTTTGTTTACATTTATAGTCTTTGTTTGCATTTGTATTGTTTGTTTACATTTAGAGTCTTTGTTTACATTTAGAGACTTTCTTTATATTTAGAATCATTGTTTACATTTGTAATCTTTATTTGTATTATGTTTACATTTAGAGTCTTTGTTTACATTTGGAGTCTATTTTATTTGCAGTGCTTGTTTACATTTCGATTCTTTGTTTACATTTGGGGTATTTTTCATTTGCAGTGTTTGTTTCCATATGTAGTCTCTGTTTACATTTAGAGCCTTTATTTATATTTGTATTCTTTGTTTACATTTAGGGTATGATTTGATTTGTACTTTTTGTTAATATTTGTAGTCTTTTTTTACACATGTTGTCTTTGTTTACATATAGAGTTTGTTCATGTTTAGATATTTGTTTACATTTGTAGTTTTTGTTTACACTTAGAAACTGTTTACATTTTAAGCGTTTGTTTACATTTGTAGTTTTTGTTTACACTTAGAAACTGTTTACATTTTAAGCTTTTGTTTACATTTAGTGTTTGTTTACATTTAGAGTCTTTGTTTACATTTGTTGTCTTTGTTTAGATTTAGAGTCTTCGTTTACATTTAGAGTCTTAGTTTACATCTGTAGTTTTTGTCTGCATTGAGTGTCTGTTTGCATTTTTAGCTTTGTTTACATTTAGTCTTTGTTTAAATTTAGAGTGTGCTTACATTTAGAGTTTTGTTTTACATTTGTAGACTTTGTTTAGATATAGAGTCTTTGTTTACATTTGTAGTCTGATTACATTTGCAGTTTTTGTTTACATTAAGACTCATTGTTTATATTTAGTGTCTTTGTTTATGTTTGAAGTCATTGTTTACTTTTAGACTTTGTTTACATTTAGAGTGTTTGTTTACATTTGTAATCTTTATTTACATCAGGAGACTATGTTTATATTTGTAGTCTATTGACATTTGCAGTGTTTACATTTGCAGTCTATGTTTACACTTAGAGTGTTTGTTTATGTTTGTAGTCTGTTTTTATTGTAGCCTTTGTTTACATTTTGTTTTCGTTTACACTTAGAATCTCCGTTTGCTTTTGTAGCATTTGGTCAAATTTAGTGTCTGCTAATATTTGTAGTCTTTGTTTACATTTAGAATCTTTGTTTACATTGGTAGTCTTTGTTTACATTCAGAGACTTCGTTTACTTTTTTAGTCTGTGATTACATTTGTAGTCTTTGTTTACGTTTAGAGACTCTTTGTATTTAGAGTTTTTGTTTACATTTGTAATGTTTTTTTTTACATTTAGAGTCTCTCTTTTCATTTGTAGTCTGTTTACATTTATAGACTTTCTTTGCATTTAGAGTCTTTGTTAATGTTTGAAGTTTCTCTTTACATTTAGAGTGTTTGATTACATTTGTACTCTTTGTTTACATCTGTAGTCTTTTTTAAATTTGTAGTCTGTTTACATTTGCAGTGTTTGTTTACATTTGCAGTGTTTGTTTACATTTGTAATCTTTCTTTACATTAGGAGTCTTTTTACATTTGCAGTGTTTGTTTACATTTGTTGTCACTGTTTACATTTAGAGTTATTTAGAGTTACATTTAGAGTTATTGTTTTTGTTGTAGTCTTTTTTGCGTTTGTCTTTGTTTACATTTAGAATGTCCGTTTACATTTGTAGTCTTTGTTCAAATTTAGAGTCTGTTTATATTTGTAGTCTTTGTTTACGTTTAGAGCCTATGCCTTTATTTGTAGTCTTTGTTTGCACTTAGAAAATTTGTTAATGTTTGTAGTCTTTGTTTACATTTGTAGTCTTTGTTTACATCGGTAGTGTTTTTTAACATTTAGAGTCTTTCTTTGCATTTGTATTGTTTGTTTACATTTAGAGTCTTTGTTTACATTTGTAGTCTTTGTTTACATTTGGAGTCTTTTTACATTTGGTGTGTTTGCTTACATATGTAGTCTTTGTTTACATTTAGAGCCTTTATTTTTATTTGTTTTCTTTGTTTACATTTAGGGTATGTTGGATTTGTACTTTTTGTTAATATTTGTAGTCTTTTTTTACATTTAGTGTCTTTGTTTACATTTAGAATCTTTGTTGACATTTGTACTCTTTGTTTACATTTATTGTCTTTGTTGACATTTGTAGTCTGTTTACATTTGTTGTCTTTATTTACGTACTAGCAGGCTTTGCCCGCTTCGCTGGACGTTAAACTTAAATGATTTGTCAAAATGTCATATCTTTATTAATAACCTAAGTTCTCGTTGTGATTGGCAGAGGTTTTCTCGTTCCCAATGTTAGGAGTCTGGGTCCCCACTGTCTTCGGCACAACTTACCCACTTCTTACTTCCCCACCCTCAGCGGGTGAGTTCGAAGTTTTGCAAAATCCCACTAATGTACATAATGAGTACACTTAATCAATATCCACACACCAAAATTCGCCATTCTAAGATAATTCAAAGCGAATTCAAACGGAAAAACATGTTTTTACACATGTTTATTGCCCTCCGAGTCCGAGAAAAGGGGGGGGGGATTTCGAATTTCGTGAAATGCAGTTACAATAAGTGCCGGATGCATACAAACAATTTACACACCAAATTTCGTGACCACAGAAGTCTTTAATAGACAGTATTATAAATAAATAAATACAAAAAGCACAGCTTAAGTATCGGAACCCTTTGGTGACTTTAAATGTTTTAAGCCATTTTTGCGATGAACTGAATTGGCTATCTCAATTGTGCAATTAAAGATCTTGGCGAGAAACGTCCTAGCTACTTCGGTGCCGAATTTCAAATTTTGCTAAAGGGATCCAATACTAAAGCTGTTCCATATCGAATCTGGGTTGAAAACGGAAAAAGGGTAAAATAAATTAGAAATATCAGACCTATATTTATAAATTTGATACCGAATGAAAGATGCGATTTTGCTGAATCCAGGGGTTCAAACAGTTTTTCGATGAGACAATAAGATTTTTAAAAAATAACTAAAGTATGAAATTTAAGTGGCAACGGAAAAACTGATAAAGGGAAAAATAAATTAGAAATATCAGACCTATCATTACAATTTCAGTACCAGATGAAAGAGGTGATTTAGCTGAATCCAGGGGTTCAAACAGTTTTTCGATGCGACAATTAGATTTTTAAAAAATAACTAAAGTAGGAAATTTAAGTGGCAACGGAAAAACGGATAAAGGGAAAAATAAATTAGAAATATCAGACCTATCATTACAAATTCAGTACCAAATGAAAGAGGTGATTTTTCTGAATCCTGGGGTGTAACCAGTTTTTCGATACGACAATTAGTATTTATAAAATTAACTAAAGTATGAAACTTAGATGGCAACACTTCATTTCAATCTTTTCATAATTTGTAGTGAAAATCACGCGAATTTAACTTAAAAATTTATTTTTATATTTTATTTTTCCATTCAAAGCATTTTAGTGAAAAAATATTTATGGCGCCTGCGCAGGCGTTTTTTACACACAATTCAAACACTAATCATAATTTTGAAAATTTCTATAGATATAATTTCAAGTTGGGTGAAGACCTAAGTTTCTGCCAAGCGCCGTTGAATTCCGTCCAGCCGTTCTCGAGTGATGCCCGGACAAACGTGTTTTAGTCTTTTACCCCCTAGGGGGGAACGGGGGAGAATTTCTGAAAAGTTGAAAGATATAATTTTAAGTTGGGTGAAGACCTAAATTCCTGCCAAGCGTCGTTGAATTCCGTCCAGCCGTTCTCAAGTGATGCCCGGACAAAAAAAGCGACATTCGGACACGATGACACACACACACACACACACACACACACACACACAGGCAAAATTTTCTGAAGTCATTTTCGGCTTTCATGGAGTGTAAAACGTGAAGATATCGCAAAATTTTTCGATTCCGACAAATTTACAGACAAAACTCTGATTTTATTAATATAGATAGAATTTGTTCATGTTTAGTCTCTTTGTTTACTCTTAGAATCTGTTTACATTTTAAGTCTTTGTTTATATTTTGTTTTTGTTTACATTTAGAGTCTTTGTCTGCATTTAAAGTCTTTGTTTACATTCGTAGTTATTAAATTTATGTCTTTTTATATTTAGAATTTTGTTTATATTTGTAGTCTTTGTTTACATTTACAACGTTTGCTTACATTAAGTCTTTGTTTACTTTTAAAATCTTTGTTTTTATTTAGAGTTTGTTTACATTTGTGGAATTTGTTACATTTGTAAATTTTGTTTATATTTTTATTAATTGTTTACATTTAGAGTCTGTCTACATTTAAAGTCTTTGTTTACATTTGTAGTTATTAAATTTATGTCTGTTTATATTTAGAATTTTGTTTATATTTGTAGTCTTTGTTTACATTTACAACCTTTGCTTACATTAAGTCTTTGTTTACTTTTAAAATCTTTGTTTTTATTTAGAGTTTGTTTACATTTGTAGTCTTTGTCATATTTGTAAATTTTGTTTATATTTGTATTCTTTGTTTACATTTAGAGTGTGTTTGGATTTGTACTTTTTGTTAACATTTGTAGTCTTTGTTGGCATTTGTAATCTTTGTTTATATTTTTGTCTTGTTTATGTTTTTTGTCTTTTTGTATACATATAGAGTTTGTTCATGCTTAGAGCCTTTGTTCACATTTGTAGTCTTTGTTTACGCTTATAATCTGTTTACATTTTAAGTCTTTGTTTACATTTGTACTCGTTGTTTACATTTATGGTCTTTTTTATATTTGTTGTCTTTGCTTACGTTTTCTTTCTTTGTTTATATTTATAGAATTTGTATACGTTTATGGTCTTTCTTTACACTTAGATCAATGTTTATATTTGTAGTCGTCATTCACTTTCTGGTTCTATTTTATATTTGAGTTTGTTTTCATATAGGGACGTTGTTTACATTTTCGTCTATTTACATTTAGAATAATTGTTTAAATTTATAGTCATTGTTTACAATTAGGTCTTAATTTACAATTGTATTCTTCGTTTATATTTTTAGCCTTTGTTTATATTTTTTTCTTTGTTTACATTTGTTATCCTGTTTACTTTTATAGTCTTTTAGATCTTTTCTTACATTTAGAGTCTGTTTACATTTAGAGTCTATTTACATTTGTAGTCTTTGTTTACATTTGTACTCATTGTTTACATTTAAAGTCTTTGTTGACATTTGTTGCCTTTATTTACATATAGTTAGCAAGATAGTTCATAGTTAACATGACTGTGAGTCGGTTCAAAATTATGTTAAGGTTTTTTTGTTATGTTAGATGCAGGTGAATAAAAATTTATATGGAAAATATTAAACATTAAAAAAAAATTTCTTAAGCAAGTTTTCTGTTTATACATTATATTAATTATGTAAGATAAACAAATAGTTAAAATGTTGATAAAAATTACCCTGTTGACTGTTGTTCTTAAATAATTAAAATTGTAAGATAATATTTGATAGCATTAATTAACATTAACATTTGATAACATTAATATCCATAATATTTGATAACATTAGGTTGATGTGTAGAATAATACTAGCAAGCTTTGCCACCTTCGCTGGTCCCTAAGAAAAAATCCCTATCATTATCAAAAATTAAAAAAATAAATAAATAAATAAATAAAAAAACTTTGAAATCAGTCGAAACTGCAGTTAATGTTCCCACTGGCTTCTGTAATAGCTTTCCGTCCCGCAATGTGATGATTGGCTTCTACTGCCTTCAGCATAGACTTAACCGCTTTTTATCCCCCCCCCCTCTTCCACGGGTAAATTTAGAATTTTAACGAAATATTATCAATTTACATATTGCGTACTTTTAACCAATACCCACACATCAAAACTCACCTTTCTGAGTTAATTAGGAGTAGAGCTAAGGTTAAAAACGTGTTTTTTGTCCGCCCGGCCGAGGGAAGAGGGGAAGGGTAATTTTGCAAAATCGCCTTATAATGCGTGTAAGGTACACACACACAAACAACCAACGCATAAAAAAAATCATCTCCCGAAAAAAATTTGCAGCAGAGTTGAGCTTGAAAACATATATATATGTATATTTATATATATATAGAGATTGCCACCCTCACATAGACGAAAGATCTTCGCATAATCTCTTTATACTAGGTGTTGGATGCATAGGACCAACTCACACATCAGAAATCGCCTTTGTAAGATTATTTAGAGCAAAGTTATGCGTAGAAATACGTTTTTGCTATCCTTTCTCAAAATTTGCTCGGAAAGAATTACGTAAAATACCTTTACAGTATATTTGGGTATATACAGTATATTAGTATATACTAATCAGCGCATCAAAAAATTTCCTGATATAATTTGGAGAATATTACTCTTGAAAACGTGTTTTTGCATCCACCCCACACTTAATGAGGAAGGAGAGGCGAAGGATTTCTCAAAATTCCTTTATAGTATGTGTTAGGTACGCATAATCAACCCATACGTTTAAAAAAAAAATAATTGCAATAGAAAAAGAATTTTTTATATACCGTGTTTTAAAATTTTCTGTTGAATCATATAAATGCTATTGAAGGCAGCGAGAACCCGAAACAATTGGCTAAAAGTAATTTAAAAATGCATTGTCACTGTGTTCTGAGCTATTCTGAAAATTTCAAAAGTCTAGGCAGTCGGGAAGATTGATGATCGAGACGAGTATATGATTGATGAATCATATAAACGCTGCTGAAGGCAGCGAGGACCCGAAACATTTGGCTAAAAGTATTAAAAAATGCATTGTTATCGTGTTTTGAGCTATTCTGAAAGTTTCAAATGTCTAGCTACTCGAGAAGTTAGTTAAATAAATTTTCTGTTGAATCATCTGAACGCTACCGAAGACAGCGGGGACCCGAAACAGTTTGCTAAAAATATTTAAAAAATGCATTGTCACCGAGTTTTGAGCTATTCTGAAAGTTTCAAATGTCTAGCTAGTCGGGAAAAAAGTTAAATAAATTTTCTGTTGAACCATATAAACGCTGCCGAAGGCAGCAGTGACCCGAAACAATTGGCTAAAAATATTTAAAAAATCCATTGTTACCGTCTTCTGAGGTTTTCTGAAAGTTTCAAATGTCTAGCTAATCGAGAAGTCAGTTAAAATCGATTGCAAGATTTGTACTGATAACGCTGCCGAAGGCTGCAGGGACCCGGAGCAGTTGGCTCAATGTATTTAAAAAATGCATTTTCATCGTGTTCTGAACTATTCTGAAAGTTTCAAATGTCTAGGTAGGCGGGAAGTTAGTTAAAAATCAATTGTAAGATTTGTACTGGACAAACAAACAAGAATACGCGTTAATAAAAAGCATGGTAAAATCAGTCTTGGAACAAATATATTTTAACAATAATTTGGAACAAAGTCACTCTTAAAAACGAGATTATTACCCCCTTCCCTGCTACTTACCCTCTGCTTTAAGTAAAGATATTTTTGAGAACGAATAAAATTTTGAAAACTTTTCTTAAAAGCAAAGAATTTTCAAATTATTTCACATATGAATTTGTTTTATTCGGAATATTTTGAATTTTACCATTTAATGTTTTGTGTTTTAAACCCTAAGAATGGATTTGGGTTCTAAATATGTTCCAAAGATATTCTGTTTCATTTAATTTTGCAAAAACGCAATTAAAATCAAACTATTGAGCAAATTGTTGCGTTTTATTTACATGACGACCACTGGTGTAAACACCTGACGACTACTGGTGAAACGCAGTTTTCAAGTGACGAGCACTGGTGCATTTTTATAGGTTTAATTTTTATCTTTAAAAAAAAATTGGATTAACGTACTGAAAAATTGAAAGTGTCTAACAACAACTAGAAGAATCAGTGTATAAAATAGACAAAAGTATAATATTGATACATAAATTCCACATGAATGCCACGCGAAAAAAAACAAACATTTTAAAAATAAGGCCTTAAGAGTGACGAGCACTGGTGTCGTTACCTTAAACCTATTACGTGCATTCATATTGTATTTGGTGTATTTAATACAATGCCAAGAGGAAAAAAGTTATCCGATGTTGAACAAATTAAAATATTAACTTTAAATGTAGATGGAATGTCTGGTTCTAATATTGCAAGAAAAATAGGAAGGTCCAAGGCTGCAGTAAACAGTTTTCTCAGAAATCCCGAAAATTACGGCAGCAAGAAGCGCACAGGAAGATCGAAATCCTTAACTGTAAGACAATCAAGACAAATCCGGAAGCTAGTTTGCAAACAAAAAGTGTCGTCTGCTCAAATTCAAGAACATTTACAATTACCATTTACAAGCCGAACGGTAAGAAATGTTTTAAGTAACAGTCCCACTGTCCAATTTAAAAATTTAAAGGAAAGAAGCACCACAAATATGCTCGCTTAGACTTTGTCCGAAAACATTTAACCGAAGACACAAATTGGAGAGATGTTGTCTTTTCCGATGAAAATAAATTTAATTTCAATGGACTCGACGGCTATAAAAATTTTTGCATGATTTACGACAGGAACATCCTATTTTTTCAAAGCGTCAATTTGGAGGTGGCTTGGTAATGGTTTAGGCTGCATGTGCTGCCGGTGGAACCACTCCAGTTGTTTTCACCCATAACCAAATGAATTCAATTATGTATCAAGATATGTTAGGAGATAATTTATTACCAATTGCTCATCTTATAACTTCAGGAGACTGGACATTTCAGCAGGACAACGCTTTCGTTCCTGTTTCGAAGTCAACTAAATCTTGGCTGGAAGCTAACCAAGTGAAATGCTTTCAATGGCCAGCTCGTAGCACCAATCGGAATGTAATAGAAAATCATTGGGGAATGGACTCTTCCCAGTTTCGTCTGCTTAATCATGTGATAGA